>JASSUY010001543.1:11285-21386 GCA_032466535.1 Forpus xanthops
CACTGCCAGCTCATGTTCATTCTCTCATCAACCAACACCCCCAAGTCCTTCTTCTCAGGGCTGCTCTGAATCTCATCACCGCCCAATCTGTAGCCGTGCCTGGGATTGCTCCTACCCAGGTGGAGGACCTTGCACTTGTCACAGTTAAACTTCATGAGGATTATTCTCTTTTTTCATTCATCATTTTATCTACTCTTTTTTCTTTTTCCCTCCAAGTAAGCAGAGCAGCTCATAACTTGGTCCTGATCTTGAAGCATAACTGTATTAATAAAGGCAGACAGTCTGCTTCTGAGTCAGAAACAAAACTTTTGGCCCCTGACTTTTATTTCTATGTCATAATCACAGGATGACCTGTTTCATGAAACTAATGTTTTATAACCAAAATCAAAGTGATTTCATCTTGCAGATGAGAGATGATTCAGTGCTGTAGCAGGGTGAAATGGTCTCTTGGCTCGTGCACATGGTTTATTAAACAAACTACTCCAGTTGCTACAGCTACTTACTGATTGTGTCTCACTCTTTTTCATTATTATGTGACTTTTGAAATGTCTTGAAATGTGAGTCAAACTAACATTTTTATTTAAACAGACTCCTGTGGAACATAGAAAGAAGATTAAAAATGGCAAAAGTTTATGTCTATGGGACTAGAAGTCTTTAAGGTTCTTTACAATTTAAAACATAGCATCTTTAAAAGATCTCATTTTTATGATCTTTCCATTGAAAGCTGTCTGTTATCTAGAAATGTTTGCAGAACACATTGAAGTGCTAGCATTCGCCTGTTTGCTCTGATTTTACTGTTAAGCATTAATTGTTGAATCCATGAAAAATCACAGCATTGCTGTGCTCACGATGCAGACTTGAGTTTAAAAAGGGAGCATTATCCATAAAATACAGGATGGCCAGAATTCAACCAGACATTATAGGTGTGTACAGTTCAAAATACAATTCTGTTTCCGGCTTATCTCTTTTCACTGAATGTTGGGAGTAGGGAATATAGCTCATGGCTTGATTTCAGATTTAAACAAGCCTTTTGGAAAAGTGAAGATCAGAAACTTGCAGCTCTTCAGAATCTGGATTATCTATTGAAAACGTCATTTCCTACAGAGAGGTGATCATGCTGAAAACCCAGGGTTTGTTTTCTTAACAAAATCAGGTGATTTCTAGTTGTATGAATTTTGGAGAAAACTTACAATACATGACTGCTCTGAAGAGTCAGAAGCCAAAGCCAACCAAAACTGACATACATTATATTTCTGTATTAAATCATAGGTTTTGCGTTTTTAGCAAAAAGTATCTCACAGGAAGACGTGTATCTACTGTGACTAAAACACTGTGAGATTTTTTTGGTATAAAGGCTATCTTGTTCGGTCTTCACAACTGCTTTTAGCAGCATCAAGCAAAATGCCTTGGTCACAGAGAGGAAAGACAAGTACTAAAAGCATACCAGCTGCACAGCTGAAAAATAGAAGACACTGGCTGGAAAAAGGTCAGTGTTTACTGATCACTTCAGAGTTTAAACTCTGATCATAGAACAGCTTTTATGTGGAAAAAAAGAAAAAGTGAAGATTTTGCCACATCTAACCAAATATTAAGCTATAAGTTCCTTATTTTTTATGCCCCATGTTTATCTTTCCTTGCAGACCTTAGTAGCAGCTCCAGTGAGCTGCTTTACCTCGTTTCATGCTCCTCCTGCTAATTCCTGTTGGAGCAGTCCACTCCTAGGATGTCATTTTAACCCTGTCATTCCCAAAAGCAGTTGTTCTGTCTGTACACTACTTCAAAGCACAAAATTTAAGACCCAAATATTGTTTTCAGTTTTAGAGTAGTGAATGGCTTTGATAAATACAAAGTTGTATCTCTCAAATGAAGGACTAGAGTGCCTATATAAATAAAATACAAAGATGGGACTAAGGACTAAGTAAACACTCTGAACTGGAGAGTTTTTGCTAAAATATATGTATACTTCTCACAGAGGGACACAAAGCCAGATACCCAAAACAAACAGTAACAATTCTCTCCTTTTCCACAACAATTAATCGAGTTCAAACAAAGAAAAATAAAAAAAGGATGAAAGAGACTTTGAGGACGATTGGGAATAAAAGCTTTAAATGTGTACAGAGTTCCAGTGGAAAAACATATTGTCAGATGTCTGTGACAAAACAGTTCAGAGTATCTGGTATACGTGCAGAACTTGCTGACCAGAAAAGAGGTGTCGTGAGAAAGAGCTCTGGTAGATGCAGCCTGCTGAGAGTGGTCCATGGGATCCCAGGAGGAGAATCTCATTTGGTATCAGCAGTTTGCTCTGTAATTAGAGGATAACATCAGCTTTAAAAACAATTACTTTGATATTCTCCTTCAGATGGAAAATTCAGGTTTTGAAGTGCATGCTTGTTTACTGTATATGAGAATGAAACTGTCAGCCCTTTCTTCATTAGGAGCCACTGAATAGTAGTATTTTTTTAGCTGCAGATTACAAAATGCAGCAGATTTGCACACAAGCCCAAAGGGCAAAAAGTACTTTATTTAATTCTCAATATTCTAAACCAGTATATTTTCCCCACAGCATAACAATTATACGCTTTTTATACATGAAACAAGCTAGAAAGAAAGAAGAAGTTAAATGATTCAACTCTTTACTCGGCCATATGTAATAATTTGCAACTACCCAGGATAAATATATAATCATAGGATAGAATCATAGAATCATAGAATAGTTAGGGTTAGAAAGGACCTTAAGATCATAGTTTCGGTTACAAGGGACCTTTGAAGGTGATCCAGGCCAGATGGGTAACACTTCGCTCACAATCAGAGTGGCATTATATGAGTGTGGTGGAAGGAATTAGACAAATCCACATCCACTGAGCTCTTCTATGCTGCCAAATTGCATAAACAAAACGTCAAATTTCAACCCCAAAAGAGCCATGAAAAGAACATCAAGGTGTCCTTGATTCGACTGAGATAATTTTCTTCTTGGTGGATGGTACAGTGCTGTGTTTTGGATCTAATGTGAGAATACTGCTGGTAACAAGCCAAAGTTTTAGTTGTTACTAGGTAGTGCTTACCCTAGTCAAGGAATTTTCAGGTTTTCGTGCTCTGCCAGTGAGGAGGCTCACAAGAGGCTGGAATGGATCAGAGATAGGACATCAGACCCAAACTAGCCAAAGGAGCATTGCATACCATGGCACATTATGCCCAGTATATAAACTGGGGGAAGTCACCCAGAAGGGATGGATTGGTCCTTGGGGACAGGCTGGGGAGTGGATTGCTCACCGGGGGTAAGCAGCTGTGTTGTACAACACTTGTTTTATTGAGTTATATTCCTCTCTCTGTTATCATTACTATTATTAACTTATTTTTTTATTAAAGTTTGAATCTCAACCCCTAAGTTTCACCTTTTTTTGTTTTTTTGATTCTCTTCTCCATCCCACCAGAGCAGGGGAGTGAGAAGCTGTGCAGTACTAGTTGTCACCTGAGGTTGAACCTTCTGTCATGTAGGTCAAGTCAGAAACGCTCAAAATTAGAAAGTAAGTGTCAAAGACAACTGTAGTGTCTGCTCATACAAAAGAAATGCTAGACTGCTGGAAATCATGAAGGTGGTGGCCTGCTGTGGCAAAGCTATGCCTGTGGGGAAGTGGGGGACCTCCCCTCACTGGTGTACCCCAGCCTGGTTCCATTCCTTCTCCCTGTCTGTGGCCCCTCATCCTGATAATCTCCAGGTGTTTCTGCTACAGCGTGCTTTGACAGTGGCATGGGCCTGACCTCAGAGTGTTTGTGCTTAGTTATTATTCTGGCATGCTGTCAAAACCTTACTGTAGAGCATGTTAGAAAGAACTTAGTGACTTTTTCTTTTTTTCAATAGATGATTCTTTGGCAAACTATGAAAATAATTTCATTGGAGAAGAAAAAAAAAAAACCAATTTTCTCTTGCTACAGGGCTTTCTTACTGCAAATTTCAAAGGCCTGCTGTGAATAACAGCATTAGAGCTTACAGGCTTCAAGGATATTTTATAGTGGAAATTGTTAGGAAACCAAAATAAATATCGATTTCCGCTGTCATGCAATAAATATTTTTCTTTATATTGTGCCTTAACCCGTGTTAAATTTAATTTTTATTTTTTTTAATGATGCAGCGGTATGTGTTCAAGAAGGTCATTTTTTCACCAAACCACTAGATTCGTTCTAGCTTGTTTATGTCTAAATGAGAAATATTTTAAGACAGAAAGAACATGATGGCAGAAAGAATGTCACAGGAATTCATCTCCTAAAGGACTGACGGAAATCCTTAAATCCAAGTACTGCCAGTCTCTAAGGTGTTCAAAATACATATTCCTATTTGGGGGCTTGAAAGCATCTCTACTTTTAAGATTTGTGAATATTTTTGACAAACCTGGTCCGAGTTTTCTGCCAGCAGAGTAACAGATGAGGCAAGTTTTCCATGGTTTGGGGTTTTATTGTGAATGCTTTGCACAGCTCCGGTTATGTACTTCTTATGACATCACTGCTGAAGGGGTGAAAGAATGTAAGCATCTGTTTTTTATAATTCAATTCCAGGCTTATAACTTGATTAGAATAAGCACTGTTTCTGCATGATTAATTTTCCAGTCACAATAGCACATAGTTTTAGCACCAATTTTAAGATTAGCAAAATAAGGAGGGAAACTAAAGAGGCAAATTCTGCTTCATGGTCTACCCTTCTGGGCTTCACCAAACACTGTGCCTCATCCACCTCGCTCATCCCACTGAAAAGAAAGGATACGATTTCCTTCCCACTTGGTGTTTTTAAAGATGCCCCTTTGCTCCCTGCAGTGTGTGATGCAGCAGATGGCAAGGGAGGCTTGGGACAGTAGCACTGAGGTGAGCTGGAGCAACGTGGATTTGGCTCCAGGCTCTCCCCATGTCCTTCCATGCTGCGCTGGGCCAGACATCTGGGACTGGATTTTCCAAAGGTGCCTGACGGGATGTAGCTGCATCCTTAAACAACTAGGGAGCTCTGAATTGTATAGACTTTAATCTCTTCCATCACGTGAGCATGGTTAAAACAGCACTCTGACCACTTTCTTTACTTTGCTGTCCAGGCTTTTTCTTACACCAGGCTGCCGGTGCCTGGAGCCGCGGTCCTGACCACATTCTGCCGTCTTTACTACCCACTTGATTAGTCTCTTTAAGAATACGTTCATAGGAGCTGAGGAAAACATGCTGGTAAGGGCCTCTGGAGGTACAGTCTCTGGGTTTCAGGCGGTAGTTGTGGAATTGTAACCGAAGCGAGAGGAGAACCAGGGCAGCAGCACACGTAGGAGCGATTTGTCTCGTATCAAGCGTTTGTAATAATGAAACAATAAATACACTCCTCGGTCCTCCTAGGGACAAGCTCAAGTCAGCACCTCCGTCCTCGCTTCCCTCATCAGGGGTGGTACAGACCCCCGGCCGTGATGGGCGGAGCGGGGAGACAACAGGCAGCCAGGTACGGGGGGCGGTACCGGCCCAAGCGCGGCCCACTGCCGCCGCCGAGGGAGCGGGCTCTAAGGTGAGGGCAGGGGCAGCGGTGGGGCACGGGAGGGGAGGACAGGGCGGGCACCGCCGCAGTCCGTAGTCGGGGCTCCGGAGGTCGCAGCGGCGGCCGCGCCGGCAGCAGCTCCCGCATCCGGCGGCATGGACGGGGCTCAGCCTTCTCCCTCGGGGCGGGGCTGCTCCAGCCCTGCCCGATAGGAAAGGCGGAGCGGAGCCGCAGCCGCGCTCAGACAAAAGCTGCTGCGCTTCCTGCTCTTCGTGCTGAGGGGAGCAGGAGGGCGGTGGGCGCCTGTCTGCGTGCCCCTCCGGGAGGGGCCTTCGAGTGCCTTTCTTGGCCGCCTCGGGAGCTGCGCAGGCTGCCGGGGAAAATGGCTTTTCGCGGGGGCATCGGAGCGTGGGGAGGTCTGAGTGCGGTGCTGCTGCTCGCCTTGTGCCCCCGCGCTGCTCCCGAGCTCGGTGGCGAGGCGGTGCCGGAGGGAGCCTCCACCCTGGCATTCGTGTTCGATGTGACCGGCTCCATGTATGACGACCTGGTACAAGTTATCGAGGGAGCATCCAAGATCCTTGAGACATCTTTGAAAAGACCCAAGAGACCGCTTTACAACTTCGCCTTGGTGCCTTTCCACGATCCAGGTAGGGATGTCTCCCTGGAGGGTCCGGGCGGGATCCGGGCAGGGAAGAGAGGGCTTCATCGCCGTCTCTCGAAGGACAAAGGTGGGCTGGGGACGAGGCGGGCAGCCGAGGAGCGAAAGTTCTGCTGAGGGCTGGCCTATATGGACCGAAGACTGGATTTCCTGCTTTTCTAGGGAAGGGTAAGTATTTTTGTAGCATCTTGCTGCACGGGTCTCTTCTGCCCTCCTTGGTGAGCTTACCAGGAGCAAGTAACACTTTTTGCACCCCCACCCTGCCTCCTTGTGGACAAATACCAGCAGCCCTTCCGAGAGCCTTCAGGGTAAACTGAAATGGACTCTAGGCGCACTGTATGCACCAAAGAGTAGTTTAGGGGGCCAAATACGCCAAATAATAATTCTCCTATGCGCTGAAGCGGCTTCAGTGACCATCTCTCTTAGTAGAGAACACGTATACAAGTAATGAAGCTACTGTTTTTTTCAGTGTCATTCTATGGGAGCGTACTTAATACAGTTGTACTTTTCCTCCAGTCTTGCCCCGTGTTTACATTTAGGAACTTGCACTGAAATTATTTACATAGTTGAGTTTTCAGTTTGGATTCTTAGTCTTTCCCTCGCTTTGGTCTTTTTTTTTTCTGTTGATTTTTTTTTTCTTTCTTTATGCTGTGCACTCTGTGTTCTGTCTTTCAGCATCTGTTTTCTATTCCCTTGCTATCTCTTTTCTCTGGCTTTCTTCCTCTTTCCTTGTCAAATATCTTCTGGTGACTTGAAATAGGATCAGAATGCCCCAGGCTGGTGATGCATGTTGTACTATCCAGTAAAACCTCCTTAAAATAAATAAAAAAAAAAAATGAAAACACCAAAGAGTGGGAAGAAGCCCTTGGAAATTACCTTTCTGGTTCTAGTTTCCTTGGGATATCTCAGAATATGATATTCCAGAAATTAGTTCTTAAGAATTCCATTGTTGCGGGGATGTCATCCTATGAAAACAGATATGTCTTCTATGTTCCCTTAGTCATAGATACTTCTCTTTACAAGATAGATGTTTGCAATTGTTATAAATACCTTAAACAAAATGCTTGGAAAATTAGAGAAAAACTTCTCTTTGCAAGTTTTACCATTTTGCAGTCTGTAAGTGTGTGCGTGTTTTCTATTTTTTAAATTTCTTTTTTTCTTCTCATGAGAAATCCATCATTGTGATATCAGAGTGCCTTGTCACAAAAGGGTCTGTTTACTTACCTTACTGTTTCCACCTTTGGTGCTTATGGAACAGATACATATGGGACTTAAAAGGCATTGTACCACGGAAGTAAGCAAGAAGGAAGAGATTTTGGTCCAGTGCAGAGCCTAAAACTCTTACATCCTTTTGGAAAATCAAGTTTAGTGTTCTCCTTGGAACTCTTTCTCCATGGATGGGGCAGAAAAATCTACATGGTTTGGGAGTGTTTTGGTTTTATTTTTTCCACAATCACATTTTATGCATCTCCCCTTTCTGCTCACAATGAGATTCACTGTAAGGACTGATAGATCTCTTTATTTCAGGGGGCTTAGTTATCTACACCAACCGTGAAAGCATGGTGTACTTCTAGTTTGCAGGTTTGTCTGGATGGTCCTTTTCCTTGCACATTGTCAGTAGAAAGAAATTCCAGCTTTGATATCACAGATGGTTCCAGTACCTAGGTTTCAACATGGGCCACTTTGAAGCCCTTTATTTCAAAAGCCACCTTTTTCTTTCTTATCCCAAGTTTTCTTTTCCTCATTCAATTTTTCTTCTGCACATTTTTTCCATTTAATTCATTGTCTTCCATCTCCTTGACCCTCTTGGGCTCTTCAGGATCTTTGCTTCTGTTACAGATCAGTTCCTTTAATCATATATCACCACCTTATTGCTTTGCACTTACCTCACTAGAAGCAAATCCACTGCCACTTGCCTCTGCTTGATTCACACTCTTTCCCTTCAGTCTTGCTTCCTTGCTTCCTACCCCATTCCCACTCTTTCCACAGGAGATCCCTTTCATTGACAAATGTCAGATTTCATTCAGTAGAGTAACTGAAACTTAAACCTGCAGCATGCTGACCTATACAGCAAAGAACTGCAGGCAAACATGTATTGATGTATCCTGTTACATGTCTCTATATGGAAGTTCAGTTTTCCTGCATAGCCACAGGGGGCCTTACTTTTTAGCATGATGAATAGCTTAAGAGGGCAAAAAGGTGTTTGAAAGCAGAGAATCTATACTTTTAAACCTCATTTCGTCTGAGTTTCTGAAAGCTATTTCTCTCTACATCCTTCTTAGAGTTAAAAGGACATGCTACAGTCCAGTGTCTTGAATTTTATGGATGCAGCAGCTCAGACTGCTGGAAATCTGGCATCTAGCATCTGATGATGACCAAGCCTATGCACTTGAAGAGATACTGCAAGAAATGCTGTTGTTACTATTTCTTTAGCATCTTTTTTTTTAATCTATAGAGAAGTAGCTTTTCTCAAAAAATCTAATAAAAAATATTGCTTGGATTATATTTCATAGCATCCATTTAATTTGCCTGGCGGTGTTCATTCTGAAGACTGCTCCACTAAATCCGTAAGCATGAGATCCTAGTTTCTTTTTGCTTGGCTTCCGCCCCATCCCCCCAGGTTGTCTGGTTATTTGCTGATCTGATCATTTTTCTTCAGAAAAGAGTCTTGTGTATAGTTGCCCCACAGACAAATTTTCTTAATGTTTCTGTGAGGTACTGTACCCTATGAGGCAAATCAGACTCTGCAAGGAGTACAACACAGAGTTGTATCTCAGATCCAAGGACCTTTTCTTTTGTGTAAAGCTGCCCTGACCCAGATACACTCTTTATTGACAGGTAATTACAGTATAACATTGGTGTGGATTTGGCTTTTAACTCCACTGTTTTCCTAATCTATGTTGTACAGAGTATGCTGAACAGTGCCTCAGTCACTGGTCTTGAAGTACTGCTTGATTTCTACTGATTACTGAAATAGCTCAACTACCTTCTGAGCACCATGAAGAAAGAGTTGTTGACAAGGGGAGTGTATTAAATGAAATTGTGTAT
The DNA here is from genome assembly GCA_032466535.1 of Forpus xanthops. Lineage (NCBI taxonomy): Eukaryota > Metazoa > Chordata > Aves > Psittaciformes > Psittacidae > Forpus > Forpus xanthops. The sequence continues at coordinate 20,486 of JASSUY010001543.1, forward strand.
CCAATGAAACCATGCAAGAATTTGCCTTGGAAGGGAACTTTGTATCATAAAGTACAACTGAATTAAAAATTGTTTGAGTTATTTGAAACTTCTCCTATATTTTACTATTCTACTGGACTACATTGTTACCAAACTGCTGCATATTAATGCTGCATTGTGATATACCAGCATATTGTGGTCTTTGATGGTAGATGGCTGAGGCACATGAAAAACAACAAGGTGCTTGGTGACAGCCAGCATGGCTTCACTAGGGGGAAAATCCTGCCTGACCGATTTGGTGGCCTTCTGTGATGGGGCTACAGAACTGATGGACAGGGATAGAGCAGTTGATGTCATCTACCTGGACTTGTGCAAAGCATCTGATGCTATCTCACATGACCTCCTTGTCTCTAAGTTGGAGAGTCATCAATTTGATAGGTGGACTACTCGGTGGATAAAGAACTAGCTGGATGGTCACATGCAAAGAGTCGTGCTTAATGTTCAGCTGGAGACCGATAACAAGTGGTGTCCTTCAGGGGTTGATATTGGGACCCCTCTTGTTCAACATCTCTGTTGGTGATTGAGTGTGCCCTCAGCAAGTTTACCAATGACACCAAGCTGTGTGGTTTGGTTGATATGTTGGAGGGAAGGAATGCCATCCTGAGGGACCTTGACACGCTTGTGAAGTGCGCTGATGAGAAGCCCATAAAGTTTTACCATGCCACATGCAAGGTCCTACACCTGGGTCGGAGCAATCCCATGCACAGCTACAGGTTGGGCAGAGAAGAGATTCAGAGCAGCCCTGAGGAGAAGGACTTGGGTATCTTGGCTGATGAAAAAATGAGCATGAGCTGGCAGTGTGCTCTTGCAGCCCAGAAAGCCAACCGTATCCTGGGCTGCATCAAAAGGAGTGTGACCAGCA
>JASSUY010001543.1:24545-39218 GCA_032466535.1 Forpus xanthops
GGGTAACGGGTTCAAACTTAAACAGGGGAAGTTTAGGTTGGATCTGAGGAAGAAATTCTTTACTGTAAGGGTGGTGAAGCACTGGAATGTGATGCCCAGGGAAGTTGTGAGTGCTCCATTGCTGGCGGTGTTCAAGGCCAGGTTGGACATGGCCTTGGGTGACATGGTTTAGTGGGAGGTGTCCGTGCCCATGGCAGGGATTTGGACCTAGATGATCTTAAGTTCCTTTCCAACCCTAACTATTCTATGATTCTATGATAGTTGTTTTTTTTAGAAGCTGTAATGAAGAAGAAATAATATTTTTTCCAGAGGGGGGAAGTAAGAATTTAAATTGGGCTATTATTGGAATTAAAATTCTTCATACTTCCTGGCATAAAAAGTATTGTGATTATAAACAAATAATAAAGGGAGATGGAAAGCTGTGTGTAGCAATGGAGAAGTAAAGCTTTCCTGTACATGTTAATTCCTGCTTTGAAATACTCACGAGTGAAGAAGAATAAGATTGTCCTTTGAAGGTAGCATTAAAACTTCTACCCCTACTCAGGTGAAATTCTTCCTGAAATTCAACTGTGTGGCCAGCCTTCCCAGTATGAACCATCACTTTATCTTTCTGTATCTGCAAGTAATCAGTATCGCTGTCTCTTCACTGCCCAGCAGATTTCTACATCAGACTCTTGCTGGTAGCTTTTCTCCAACATGTTGCCCTGCATTTAGCCTTTTGCTTTTTTCTGTCACTTGAGGTCTTTAGCCTGAAGCTTTAGCCTCAGATTTATGATTGTCTATTAAACTTCTCAGGCAATGCCTGAATGTATATAAGTCAGTTGTCTAAACCCTTTTCCCAGTCAGGAAAGTTAAATGTTCTATTTGGTGTAGCCCAAATAAGCTGGTTGTTGTCTTCAGCATTTCCTCTGCTTTCTTTGGGTGGAGGAAGAAATGCTTCAAGACTTTGAAGTTTAAGGGAAATGTGGTATTTTGTACTGGTATCTGAGTTTGTCCACTCCACAAGTGGCATTTGTCTAAGGCATGGGGGCAGCATGAGAAAAGTCTAGGAGCTTCTGTGGTGTGCCTTTCTTTTGTAGTTCTCGTTCTGGGGGTCATGTAGGCCTGTTGATGTCATTGCATTTTGGGGGAAGTAATAGCACTTATTTGGGGTTGGTTTGTATTAACTAGGTTGTCGTGTGGTATAAACTTCTTTAGTACTTAGTGGGTGATATTCAGCATTGTTCTATTTTGTTTTGATATCTGCTGAACTTAATATAGTAGGGTTTAATCGGGTTTTGAGTACACTGTGATGGAACAGGAAAGATCAGAGAAGTGGTGGGGGAGAGATGTGACCAGTGTTCTACAGTGTGTCCTTTGCTTAATAAGGAGAAAGATTCAGTGGATGATTGCTTTGTGTGTTTTCTCAACAGACCTCATGTGAGTCTGTTGCAGTCTACAGGATGCATAGATGAATTGGGAATCCTTGCCCATTAGAAATTGAGAACTTGGTAGATTCTGGGTAGGTCTGCTTGTCTTTGGGTAGTAACTCTTTCTGCCCACATTCAATGGGTCTTCTTGCCTTTATTGGTAAGTAAAACTGTTTTAAAGCTATCTATTATTTGAACTAGAAAAATTGTAAAGTTGGCAAGGAGGAATAAACTGCTTGTCAGTTAAGCTCCTGTAGGCAACTGTTTTGCAAACACTGGGTGCTTATCAAATTCCCATAGTTTTCCTAGGAACCAAGGAGAAGATTTGCCACCACTCTGTTTTGCAAGAGTAAGGTCAGAGGCAAAGACATTTATTCCTTCCACTTAATTTTAGAAATCCTCTTATTATGAGAGCTTCGTATCTGAGTGGGTTTCATATTATTCCCAAAATCTAACATGTGCAGGGGGGATGTGGTGGTGGAAGTGTGCTAAGTTAACAGATCTGATCTCCATATGATGGTGCAGTAGCTCTACTGATGCATCCCAGAATATCAGGTTGAAGTTATCCTGGTTGATTTTTCAAGACTAGTGTTCTTTAGTGGTCCCAGAAATTTGAGAACAACCTATCTGAAAGAGACAAGTTGTATAAATGTTATTTTCTGGAGGGAGGAGATTAGGGGATGGGATTGGTTTATTTTGGAATTCCTTAGCTATATAGTGACAGCAATAATGAGTGCATCTTCAAGTTGTGAGTTTTTCTTTCATGTTTTGGGAGCTGGAATATAAATTTATAACTGTTCAGTGCTGTCTTCATATCAGAAGGCAGCCAGAACTGGGCATAATAATTGTTAAATCTGCTCTTCTGTGCCATAACTGTTGAAGTGTCACTATTACTTGTTGGTTTACCATTTACAGTTTTGGCAGGAAATACTCCATTTCCTTAAGGCCTAAATTCTGTGTCTATGTTGTTTCTGCTACAAAGTTTTATTGCTGCTGTCGCCAGTTGAATGACAGTTGCCAATACTGTGGCTATGCAGTAGCAAACAATTCCAAGTTGATAAGGATAAAGTCTAAAGCACTTACAGATATTTTCTGTCTCTGAGATTTCTGTGAAAACCATACTGATTATACACAAAATTATGATTTTGGAACCTTATAGTCGTCCTTAATAGAGCCTTCTCTGGCAGGATTTGTTTAGGGTCCCTCTAAATATAGCTGTTGTAGATTACAGAAGATAATGCCAGTACCAGGAGTTGTAAATTCTGTGAAGCAGTCGAAATGTTGTAACCTCGTCCAAAAACCTACTAGAACATCACTTAAAACTTTTTTCTACTGTCTTAACTCTGTCTCTCCAGCCCTGAAAGTATGCACAACAGTAAATTTCCTCTCTGTTTCTTGAATATTTTTTGCAAGGGAAAAGATTTTTATACCTGTTTTTACTTGAAGATACAATGGCGATTGTAATTTCCTTTAGGAAAAAAGTGGTAGTGCCTCAAATCTGTTATTCTCTTCTGCTTTGCATTGTGATTTATTTTTCATGTCCCATTTGAAATTGTTGACTACTGAACTTCTGCAGAAGCTACTTGTTCTATTTTGTTTTGATATCTGCTGAACTTCTGCAGAAGCTACTTGTTCTACTTTGTTTTGCTATCCCCAGCTCCAAGTGGTGAAAATTACACGAACAGATCTGTAGCTCATTAGTAATGCATCTGTCCCAGTAATTATTACTGAGGTTGTTCAGCAAATGAGGCTTGCTGTTTAGCCTTGCATGCCTGTTCTTCATAGCCCCTGGAGTTTGCATAAAGGACACTTGACGCTTTGTGTCACAAATGGCAGTCGCTATTACAGTGCTATTGCCAACTCAGACATTAGGTATGCAACAATGTAGCAAATAATTTTACAGTTTTAAATTCACTCTTGAATAGTGTTTTTTTAATGGGAGAGCTTTCTGTCAGTTTCCTCAGAATTTTTACTATTATCCATCCTGAACAGCTTTCACTTCTCAGAATGGTAGGTTTTCCTTCGTATCACTTACTATTAGTAGATGGCAAAATGTGGACTTCAGAGGATCACACGGCTTGCTGAGAAGGGAAGGGTGGTGTGTAGGTTCTGTAATCTCTACTCCAGATAAAATTATGTCTTCAGATCATCTACAGGGAACTGAACCTGTTGAGAAACCACTGGTCACTGTTCTAGGGGATGTGGGTATAGAAGTGTAGGCGTATGTCACAAAATACACTTTTGAAGAGCAGCACAAACCTACACAGTGACAGAATGAAGTTGTTGGTCTTTCTGCTGCTGCTGTTCTGTGCAAAGAGAATTGTTCCTGCCTTCCCATTAGAGGCTGCTGCCCTGTTATTTCTGCTACTTTATTTGCTGATTGATCTCAAAGTAAATATCACACAATACTGAACCAGATTAGAAAGTGATTAAGCTGGTGCCAGTTTAACTGAAACAGTGAAGCCTTGTCCCTGATGACAAAATGGCTATATAGCATATTACATCATGTCCTGAGTTACCCCAGAAATGAGTATGGTTTAATCACTCTGAAACGCAGTGTGGAAGGAGGATCTCTGCAAGTTTTTTTAATTTGCCTGCCTGGGCAGCTGAAGACTGCTTTCTCCTTGTAAAGTAGGAAATGATACTTTTATCTAAAGTGTCAGTGTCTGATAACTGGAAGCAGTGGGGAGAAGGTACATACCAGTGGTGTAAGAGCTGAATTCATAGTCTTCTGACTGACTCCATTCTCGTTCTTCCCTTTTTCCCCCCACTTTGAATTTATTTCTCAAAAGTTACAGTAGCTTTTTTCCACAGTCACATATAGAAGCCAAGTTAGTATTGTCCATGGCATTAATTGTAGAACAGTAGGCCATGCTGGCTACAAGTCTTGATGGGTGCTCCAATGTATGGCAAGAAAAGAGTGAGTTCTCTTGAAATGATTGGTTTAAGTATTCACAAATCAGATTTCTAATGATTTATAACAAGCAGGTATTTTACGCAAATCCTCAATTGTTTTTAAGCCATGATTAAGTCTGTCTGTGAGATTGATACATTGTCTTTCTCATCTAGAGAAAACAGTTATTAACAAGAAGGCATAAAGGCCGTATACATCTTCAGCTCACTTTAACTGAGGCAATAGTGCTCATTGTAAGATGAATTGTCAATGAAATATACAGAGGGAAGTTGACAAGGAGGTAAACAATATTTGTCCTGTACAGATTAGACTCCATTTGCTGGTACAAATTATATTTAAACTTTTCTTAGCCCGTGGTGATCAAAATGAGTTTATACTGGATTGGTACGTTGCTGTGTGCCTGGGACATTCTTTGTCCTGTCAAATCAACTTGTTAGGAAACTTGGAGTTATTTTTCTGCCACATGGACCTGAAGTATGTGTGTTTGTAGTCTTTTTCTGACTTGTGCTTTACAAGCTCTTTTTTTGTGTGTGTGTATTGGAAGCTGCTTGGAATTTATACTAGAGGGTATTCAATTCAGTTGAGGATCTGGATAAGCTGGATTAAGGAGTATGGAAAAGGAACAGATAATTAATTTAGTTAATAAATTTTGAATGTGGCATAAAGAGTGAAAGGAGGAACCCTTTAGACAGTGAAAGCCCTCATATGCCAATTAGTATATATTTCCCAATCAATGATTTGTTTTTTGGCTTATGCTGTAGACTTTGATTTTGAAGTCAGAGAAAGTGTTGAGAACATATGTTTTTCAGTTTGAAAATGGCAAAGCAATTTCTCTGTTGAAGGAGATTGATAGTGTGACTTGATTGGCCTGCTATGCCTTGATACATTTTGTTAGAAGAAATAGGGTGGATTTAATGAAATGTGTTCTGGGCTGTCTGCTTCATTTTCTTTCCTTACTACTGCCAGTGAGAATGTGTTTTACCCCTTAAATGAATTTCTTATAAAATTTGCCAGTGTTCAGGATGTCCCATTGTGTGTTACACTCAGGTCTGATTTATGAGATTGTTCAGTTCTACCTATTGTGTATTCATGCTGTGCAGTTGTTGGGTGCTCTCTGGGTCCAAGATTTGCCTTTTGTATGAGGATAGTTTGCTATGTTATATTTTTAAGCAGGATCAGAGTGGTTTAGGTAATGCATATCCCCTTGTGGTCTATGGTTAAACTTCTATTGTTGTCTTTTTAAGAACATATGCAACCTATTCTTTGGTAACTGTAGATGCGAACTGAGCTTTTCCCTGTTTCTTGCCAGAGGAGAAGCACAATGACTTCATGTTCTTAAAGTACTTAAGTGGGATCATGTCAAGATATATAAACCCAGAGGACAGGATCTAATCTAATGACCCCATCCATCAAGCACTTAACTGAAGAACCTTTGCTGAGAGCCTAGATACCCAAAGGTTCCTTCTGACAAAAAGAAACTTGTACCTTTGTGGAGCAGTTCATTGCTTATGAGTCTTTGGATGTCTCATTTGGTTTTGCCAGCTGCAGAAGGAGCAATATTTCAGCTGAAGCCCTGAAAATAGGAGGTATGAAGTCAAGTGAGAGGCTTTCTTACTTTTTCCTGCTCTGGAGCTGACTGCCCAAATAATAGCGCCTGAGATTTGATTCAGGCTGGTTTTCATCCTGCCTTATAAATACTGAGTGCTCATAGGATACTAGATCACTGGGAGAATAAGTGGTGTCCACACTGCAATGTCTTCCCTGGTTGTTCAGCCTAGCTGAAAAACTTTCCTTGGTATGGTATTTTGAGCTAAAATTGAGTGACAACCTGTGAAGGCAGTTCTAGCATAAACTGAGGCACTTCTGCAAGTCTGCTTTGCCAAGGGTATTGGTGGATGCCTAATGATGTGGCTAATCGGGTCTTACACCTCATTTGCTCTTACAGCATGTTGTCAGCAGTTTGAACATAGGGTTTTCAGCAGAGACCATTCTGTATAAGTCAGGGGGGTAACGCTAGTAGCTAAGAGGCTGATAATCACTGTGGGGAGAAGCCACAAATGGGGTCCATGGTGCATACCATTAATATGTACTGTGAATGTAAACAGGCTGTGTGTATTTATAAAGATATGTTAAATTTTTGTTCTGTATCCCATGTACCTTTCCATCTTGATATTCTTTAGTACACCTCCTTACAGACCATGTGTGCAGTTTTCAAGCTCTGCTCAAGTTGTAGCCCTTTTCCTAAAATATACTTTGCCTCAGATTTCAGACTGCAAGACATTACTGGTAAAATAATGCATATTTAAAATGATAAATTCCCAGACACCAGGCCAACAAGCTGCATACATCACATGCAACAAAATATAATTGAAAGTGTTGAATTTGTTTTCAGCAATGTATCCCTATTAACAGTCTCATTTGTTCACTCTGGAATAATGTCTTCCTTACCATATGCTCTTGGTAATGCAACAGTTAGTGTGTGATACTAGGTACAATGAATCATTAATGCTTCCTTCCTCTGTGTTTTGTTGTTTTTTTTTTTTTTTTTTGTTTTTTTTTAATTTTTTTTCCCCTGCCATATTACTACAAAATATGAAAATAACTTTAAAAGACAGTTTCATGTAGCTTGATATACAGTAGAGCCAAAATCCCAATATCAGCTTTAGAACTGCAGGATAAATTATAACCAGTAGAGCTTTTTCTGCAGTGAGATGTAACTAAAAGCAGAATGGGCCTCTAGTTTTCAGAATGGAAAAACCCTGCTAAAGTTGAGTGAGTGGGGGTGGGTTTGCATAATTGAAAATGAAGGAATGTCTTGTGTTACTGTAGTCCCAGCTAAATATAGGGTTTGTTTGCCCAGGATAGCGGCTCTAATCTATGAGTATAGGTTACCGCTGGATTCCTGCCATCTTTTTTAAATTACATCCATAACCTGGGGGAGATAGGGGCTGTAAGCAGGAAGCCATTGTTATTTTCATGCTTTGGACACCCGTGTATTTTTATGAGCTGAAGTGAATTGTCTCTAGGGACGCTGAATATCACTGAAACATTTCCTGAGTTCTCTTAAGCTGTACAATGGTATGTCTGAGTCTGTTTTCCAAAGGACAGAGCTTTTTTGTTTAGTTAGTGAGTCTTAGTTCACTGAACTAGTATGCTTTCACACTTCCATCTTCTTCTGTTCCTCAAATTGTAAGTTGTGCAGGAAAAATGAAGTCCTCTGCCTTAGAACAGGTAGGCATACTGTGGTTTCTTTTATGCCCCCATATAAATTTATCTTTCTTGCTTTGTAAAATCCTCAAAAGGTTATGTCTTTATAGCTACTGTTAGACCTAGTTTTTTTAGACTGTAAATAAGTGAATTTGATAGGCAAGCACATGATTTTAGGTAAAAGAGCAATAGCTAGAGTACCCAGCTAGAAGAGATTGATTGCTGCCAGTCTTTGGGCAAATCACTTTGCATTATGGCACTTCCTTTCCACTTGATGCTGCTTAGTTTGTAGAGCACCAACACAATAGTAGTGTGGTTTTAATTAGAGATCTTAATCTTCACTGTGCACACACTAACTGCTGTCTTTCGCCAGAGTTTGGGTATAAGAAGTACTGCTAGCCGCCAACAAGTGGCAAGGGCAAAGCTATATATCACCCCTGGCAGACTGTTGAAGTTACACATGGTGTATACTGGTTGCTATAATGTTTTACCTGCTTTTCTACAGCATTTGAAGAGCGTAGTATGGTGCCTAGGCAGTGGTGCTTGTCCAGGATTGTTGCTTCCTGATTTAACAGCATATTACTTAAAAATCTGCATCTTCATGATTTCTGTTTGTATCTGTGGGTGTGCTGGGATTGTGTGTTTTTTGCTTGTTTTGGTTTTGTTTTGGTCATGCCTTCCCCTTTTAGATTTTACATAAACCAAATCAAAGCACAGAGAATTTATGTGACTTACTCCTGAGTCACAGACCTCTGTGTTGACCACAAACCCTTAAATCACTTGTCCCTGTAATGTTTACTCCTTCTTTTTCTTTCTTTCCTAATCTTTTGAACTCCACATCTTTTTATCTTTTTCATCTCTGCCTTCAGCCCACCCCTTCCTCAAATTTTCCATTGACACGTTTCTCTCAAGAGGTTCAGTGTCCTTTCTCAGAGCTCCCTTTATCTCAAGATTTTTTGGCAGTCTGAAGTTATCTTTTGCATATGCAGACTGGATCCTGGTGATGAAATATGTTGGTGCTAAAGGCAGTATATTCTTGCTCTGAAAGAAGTGCTGTGTTAGCCACAAAGAGATTTATGTAGGAGATGATGGATAAATCTTTCCCTTGTTGCTTTCAGTGTGTCTGGCTGATGCTTGCCTGTGCATGAATGAGAGCGGCAGCAAGAACTTGTATCATTCTCACTTTTCATATTGGCCTTGCAAACAAGTACTTCCCTAGAAGTTATTCTGGGGCTGAATTGGACCGACTAATATTTTGTTCTCTAAGACTTTGTCTGAATTTGTGGGCATGCATATTTTTAAATGTGTCTCTGTATTGGAAAAAATTACTGCTCTGCACTGCTAATCTGCTTTCCTCTTTGAGGTTATGGCAGGTTTTTCTGATCCCCAGCCGTGAGGGCTTCGTCTGAATTCCAGGTTAATTCCAAAATGGTCCAGGTTCTAAGCTTGCTAGCTTGATTACAAGGAGTGTATGAACAACTTTGCTGCCCAGTGTAGGAAGTGATAATTTGTATTAGGGCTGTTCTGGAGAGCGGGACTGGTAGTTTGTTCAGCTGACATAGCTGTAGTGGGAAGGGAATGAATGTACCTAGTGCTAATGAACTGAATTGAACTGGAAAGACTGAACTACACAGGAACAGTGTTTGTGCAACTCTAGGCTGTCTGCATTCACACAGACTATGGGACAAAAAAGTTGTGTGCTTTGTGTATCAAGTTTTGTTCTACTATAGCTCATGCCTAGGATATGAAAGGTGGAGATCATGTCATTACTGCAAAAACTCAGCCCTTTCCCCACCCTTGAAAGTGTAATTGTAGTGTTCTGTTACCTGAAGTGAATGATGCTATATGAAGATAAAAATAATGTGCATTGGCTAAATTGCGTAATAAGGGATTTGGCAGTTTTATCACTTGAAGCAAATCTTTTAAGCTCTTGGTGATTTTTCATAGCCACTTATACTGATAAGTACCCATGTTTTTCCTTTTGGAAGGGAAGCACAGAAATATTCCAAGCTGTTAGAGTTGTGTGATAGCTTGTGGAAATGGAGCTGTAGTTTAGAAAGTGTTATAAGAGGATAATTTTTTTTTCCTGTAAAGTTCATGCAGAAAAAAACTTCAGATATGCTGTTGTATGCCTATTTTACAGGGACTTGCCTTGTTCCATCTCACTCCATACCCTTTGCAAACGCGTTAAGAAAAGCCCTAAATAAGTGAAGCAAGCATATTTTATAATAACTATTTAATTTGCATTAAGCTTGTGTAGAGGCAGATGTGAAATACATAAAACCTTTCAAAGCTGAGAAATTTTTGCTGTAGATAGTTACATGATAACTTGGGCACATCTCACCTCTTGTTATGTAGCTACGTAGCATTTAACATTTTCTTAGTTGCAAGGAAATGTCCCATTGTGTAGCTATAAAAGCCATTTTCCCGCTCCATTTTTTGTCTCAATGAATGGGTTTTGATCTCAGTTAAATGATGCAAATCCAGCGTTATTCCATTACAGTAAGTGATGTTAGTTTGGACTTACATCAGTATAACTGAGGTCAGTCTGGCTATATTAATTTGCTATGTATTATTTATGTCCCAAATACCATAGAATCATAGAATGGTTTGGGTTGGAAAGGACCTTAAGATTATTCAATTCCAACCTCCCTGCCGTGAGCAGGGACAACTTCCACTGGACTAAATCACTCAAGGCCTTGTTCATCCTGGCCTTGAACAGTGACAGGAACGGAGCGTTCACAACTTCCTTGTGCAACCTGTTACAGTGCCTCACCACCCTCACAGTAAAGAACTACTTCCTTTTATCAAACCTGAACTTCCCTTTTTCAAGTTTAAACCCAAAGCTATCTTTTCACCTCTCTTTTTCAAACCTTACTGGCTTTTCGTACTTTCCCAAATTCCAAGTGTAGCAAGGTAGGTGAAATTTACTTGATGAAATATTGTTTATGCAGGATTTGTTTTTGTTAGCTCAGCTGGTTTTAATTCTTTTCAGCATTGTTTGAAGTTTCATTGTACTCAGGATAGGATCTGAACTCATGCTTTTCCTACCAGACTCAATTTTGTCAGAAGTATGGTGTTTTAAATTACAGGATGCTCTCACGTGTTATCATTGAGTAAGATTTGTATGTCTCTGTGATATTTCAAAGCAGTTCTTAACTCAAAAGATCAGAAAAAGGTTGTGCCCTAAGGTATTATTAATCAGCAACATACCATGTTTGAAAGAGCTTAGTAAATGCAAGATATGATTTTGGAGAATGAGATGAATTAATTTTTTTCCTGGTTTTGTTTATATTTCCTGACATGATGCTAGCTTTGTGGAAGTGTACTCTGCACTTTATTACAGAGTATTTTAATTCACCATGTATGAGACACATCTGGAATTTTGTTTGTTCTATTAGCTAAGTTTGGATTATTGTTGAAGCTTAGATGTTTGGACAGTTTTATCTGTGTTTATGTAGTTTAGCTGATACTCTGGGGTCTTGGTCTATATAATTGGACCAGAAATGAACCCATAATTTCTGTATTAAATCCTGGCCAGAATTTCCCGCTAGGGATGAAGAATGGATGGGATATGGGAAACACCATGTCCCTCACAGTTTGAAGACCCTGGACACAAAGAAACTGTTTGTAGTTAAGGAAAACAGGAGGGACAGTGGCAGATTTAAACTGGTCATTGTTGGCTACTAAAGGTCATTTTCCAAAATGAGTAGCTCCCGAGAGGATGCTTTCAACACCAGAGTGAGGGGAAACACTGTGTCCAGGATAACAGGAAGGGCTTCTATAGGTATGTAGCAAAAAAAAAAGACAGACTATGGATAATGTGGGCCTTCTTCACAAGATCTAGGAAGAACTAGCTACCCTGGATTTGAAAAAGGCTGAGGTTCTCAATGACTTCTTTTCCTCAGTCTTCACTTGCAAATGCTCTGACCACACCATGCAAGTCTTGAAAGGCAGATGCAGGGACTGTGAGAATGAAAACCTTAGGCCCACTGCAGGAGAGGATCATGTTCAAGATCATCTTAAGAACCCAGGTGTGCACAAGTCCAATGAGACCTGATGAAATCCATTCACAGGTCCTGAAGGAGCTGGTTTGAATGAAGTTGCTAAGCTGTTGTCCATCCTATTTGAGACACCATGCAGTCAGGTGAAGTTCCCAACAACTGGAAAAAGGGAAATATAACCTCCAATTTCAAGAAAGGGAAAAAGGATGATCCATGGAATTACAGACCAGTCTCATCTCTGTGCCTGGCAAAGCCTTGGAGCAGATTCTCCTGGAAAGCATGCTAAGACACGTGAAAAGCAACAAGGTGCTTTGTGACAGCCAGCACGGATTTACTAAGAGGAAATCCTGCCTGACCAATCTGGTGGCCTTCTATGATGGGGCTACAAAACTGACGGATAGGGTCAAAGCAGTTGATGTCATCTACCTGGACTTGTGCAAAGCATTTGACACTGTCCCACATGGCATCCTTGTCTCTAACTTGGAGAGACATCAATTTGATAGATAGACCACTCGGTGGATAAAGCATTGGCTGGATGGCTGCATGCAAAGAGTTGTGCTCAATGGCTCAATGTCCAACTGGAGACCAGTAATGAGTGGTGTCCCTCAGGGTTCTGTGTTGGGACCTATCTCCTTCAACATCTCTGTCGGCAACATGGGCAGTGGGATTGAGTGCACCCTCAGCAAGTTTGCTGATGACACCAATCTTTGTAGCTCGGTTGATATGCTAGAGGGAAAGGATGCCATCCAGAGGGACTTTGACACACTTGTGAGGTGGGCCAATGCCAACTTCATGAAGCTAAGCACAAACTCCTACACCTGGGTCGAAGCAATCCCAGGCACAGCTGCAGGTTGGTATGATCATCATTTCCCCAGGACTGCCAAGACCACCATTAAAACACGTCACTAAGGGCCTCATCTGCATGTTTTTTGAACACTTCCCAGGGACAGTGATCTGACAACTTCCCTGGGCAGCCTGTTCCAACATCTGATCACCTTCTCAATGAAGAATTTTCTCCTAATATTCAGTCTAAACCTCCTCTGGTTGAGGATGTTACCTCTGTGTTCTAAGTTCTATGTGGTGACAGTCTTCACCATGACTACACCAGTGAGCAGTTCATAAAGGCAGATGGGTCGTTGAACCTGCACAACAAACTGTTTAAAGAGTTAGTTATACACCTATGGAGGTTGTTCCTTGTCATTAGTGTTCAAGAAAGCCTGGCTATTAATGTGAATGCTATTAAAAACTGCCTATTTTTGTTGTTTCTTGAGGCTTCATTTGGTGTAAGACATGAGGCATTAATGAAAAGATTTGAGTAGCTGTAGCACAGCCATTGGTTTGTATACCTGTGCTTTCTTTTCAGAAGTTCCACTGAAGATGGTGGCATTCATCATGTATGTTTTCTTCAGACCTGAACTATTTAAAAGTGTCTTTAATTAAGACCTCCCTTTTCTAGGACTGTGCTTTCTTGCTTTATAGCTAGGCTACCAGAGCTTCAGAGCTCCCATCACTAACAAGCTTTTTACTGCAGAAGTACGTTTGGAGAAGTGTATAAGTGCAGGTGAAATGTGCAGTTGAAGATTCAGTGTTGAGTCACTGGATAGCTGGGCTTGTAAGCCTTGCTTCTTGTGGAGAACACTGGGCATGAGATTGGCACTTGAGGGTGTACCAGAGACCCCTTGCACTAGGAGCACTAAAGAACTCACACCAGAACAAATACAAGACATTGTATAAGGTCAGTATCAATCTATCTTAAGACTAGCTTCAGCTAGAAGTATGTATTCTGTCCAACATGTATTACCAGTATTCTTGTTCTTTAAACAAAGATGAGTGACATGTGCTGTGTGACAATTTGAATTCTGAAGTTATTAATTCATACAGTCTATTCAAAATTATTCCTTTTCATTTCTACTTTAATGGTGCGGAGGTTTTGGATGAGTTCTCTCCCCCACCTCTTTTTTTTTTTTTTTAAACACTACTGGATGTTATCAAGCTCTCATAGCATATAATGTTGAACAAATTTTAAAGTCAAATTTTTACTTTGCTCAGAAGAGCTGAGGAGTGCGCACTAATATGACAGTAGTAATGAATTACTTGAGGGTGACTGTTGCTACAGTAACTTTTAGGACAACTGCTACTGTTTAGTAAAACTCTTAGGTCTAAATGATATTGGAAGACTAAACTCCTTATGTCAGCCCAAATAAAGAGTGAGAGATGAGAAGCCCGTGAAGAAAATATAAAATAAAGAAGCACTGAAGCCATTCTTTGATAGCACAAATAGGAAGGGAAAATTTTGATAACACTGAAAATGGCATCAATTGAGAGCAAACTTCAGCTGATGAGATCAGGATTTAAGCAGCTGTATTTCTACTCAACAACAATAGTGAATGACTTATTTCATGTTGTATTAAAACCACACTTTTGGTGTTCACCATGCCATGCTTGGTTAATGTACTTGGCTGCCAGCTGCAGCAACTAAGAAATTAGCACCCACATTTCACTTGTGCTGACTTGCAAGGGGAGTGGTTACCACTTGAAATATTTTTATGGTGATTTTTTTGTTTGTTTGGATTTTTCTCTCCCAAGGTCTGGGTTGTGCCTGGAAGAAATGCTTTTGATGGACCTACATTAACAAACACAAGTCAGGTTGTAGCACTGATTTTTGGGAGCTTGATGGTTTTATGGCTACAGATCCAAATTCTCCAAAGAAGAAAGCTTTGTGCTTTGTGGTGTATGAACAGGCTAAACAATTTAGCAAAAACAGTCATGGTAAATTATTCTATTTTTTAAATTTATAATTCTTTTAGAGTAACTTTGGTAATTATGTAGTGATTAGAATCATATAATCATAGAATAGTTAGGGTTGGAAAGGACCTTCAGATCATCTAGTTCCACCCCCCCTGCCATGGGCAGGGACACCTCATACTAAACCATGCCACCCAAGGCCATGTCCAACCCAGCCTTGAGCACTGCCAGTGGTGGAACATTCACAACTTTCCTGGGCAACCCATTCCAGTGCCTCACCACCCTTACAGTAAACAATTTCTTCCCTCACATCCAATCTAAACTTCCCCTGTTTAAGTTTGAACCCGTTACCCCTTGTCCTCTCCCTACAGTCCCTCATGAAGAGTCCCTCCCC
>JASSUY010001546.1:0-12576 GCA_032466535.1 Forpus xanthops
CGATGGAGCATTCACAACTTCCCTGGGCAACCCATTCCAGTGCCTCACCACCCTCACAGTAAAGAATTTCTTTCTCATATCCAATCCAAACTTCCCCTGTTTAAGTTTGAACCTGTTATCCCTTGTCCACTCAGTGCAGTCTCTCATGAAGAGTCCCTCCCTAGCATCCCTACAGACCCCCTTCAGATACTGGAAGGCTGCTATGAGGTCTCCACGCAGTCTTCTCTTCTCCAGGCTGAACAGCCCCAACTCTATCCTTTATTGAAGAGCTCTTATATTTTTGAAATGCCTATTTCACTGTTTTCTTCGTGTTCCTCATTTATCTTTTCATTCCAAACTGTGTATTTCTTATTCAATCGATCCTAAATAAGTTGTTTCAGGAATTCCTGTTTTGGTAAATACAAATCCAGAAAAAGAAATAAATGCCGAGGCCTTTACATTCTTCTGTTAACATCTGACTATTTGAGTAACATGGTCCAGATTTCAGTGATGGAGGTTTTTGGGGGAGGGTTGAGTTTTTTTTTTGACAGATATATTTTATTTTTTTTGGATCATAAAATATGTTTTAAACTTCTGAGGGAGGATAGCAAATGGCATGACTTTTAGTATGCTTTACAAGTAGAAAATCTGCAGCAAGCAGTGTGAGTACTGTGTATTTAAATGGTTTCATTCATTGCACGGATGAAAACTTGGGGGTTTGAGCTAATGTTTGAAGAAGAATTCAAGTATCGTTGTCTAATTTTTATTATCAGTAATAGGGAAGATTTTCACACTTTAGTTAATTTCAGAGATGTCCATTACAATACCCTTTTTGCTTTCTGTTCTAGAATGATTTTGTATATTAAGTGGCTTTTGTCTTTTCGTTTTAGATGAAATGAAGACTTTTGCAGGACAGCAGATTGAACCTTTGTTTCAGTTCTCCTGGCTTATTGTATTCCTCACGCTTTTGCTGTGCGGAGGTTTGGGTTTATTGCTTGCTTTCACAGTGGATGCAAAGCTTGGAATAGCAGTGTCACTCAGTTTATTAGCAGTTCTCTACATTTTCTTTAGTAAGTCTTTCTTTATATGAAGTTTGTGAAAGTTTTCATTTAGTTTTGGAATTCAGTATTGCTTTGTAGACATGCTTTGTGATTCAGAAAAAAATGATAAAAGTTTTTGTAGAAAATAGGACCCCTGCAGACCTTTTACTTGTGTTTTGTATTTAATTTGTGAGAGGAAATTCTTGAAAACAGCCAATTTTTGTGTATTAACTTTTTACTTATTAACTTGTTACTCTTCCCATTCTCACTTTTAGCTTTAACTGTTAAAAATTCATTGAGCTCTTTTTACACAACTCCATGCCTTCTCTGTTCAGACTTTATAGTTCATTCAGTTGTGAGCATTGACTAAAATGTAGCTGTAACATCTTTCTTGTTTTTAGCTGTAATTTACTTTGGTGGCCGGAGAGAAGGTGAAAGGTGGAACTGGGCCTGGGTGTTAAGTGTGAGATTGGCAAGACATATTGGATATTTAGAATTGCTTCTCAAACTCATGTTTGTGAACCCACCAGAATTACCAGAGCAAACCACTAAAGCTTTACCTGTCAGGTTAGTTATTTCATTTATTTACTCTTGAATGAATAATTCAGGTTCACTCTGATACTTTTTTAACTGTGTGTATTATTGTGTATTTATCTTCCTATGAAAAGCTGTTGAGATTTCTGTTTGTAAAACAGTAGCACTGGGACAGCATGCAGTTAAATTTTTACGAGTGAAGAAAATAGGGGTGTTTTCACTATTCTGTGCAAAGTAGTTGAAAGCTGCTGCTTTTCATTATTAGGGGGTTTGACTAGAATACTAATATTTGTAACAGACAAAATAATTCGGTTTTCTTGTACAGCTTACCATGTATTAAGTTTAAAGCTTGTTTTACTGATTGCTTCTGCTGATGTCTTTTTTGCCTTTTTCTTAAGTAGAGCATCAGACTGTTTGAAGCTTCTAGCTTACCTAAAAGCAAGAAAAGTTATGCCATGTGTTTTACAGTTTTGTTTACTTCTCTTGTTTAGAGACTTGTATTTTTGCCTCATGGTGCTGTTTTGTGATCTTATTCTGTATTTTTTTTTTTAATCCTCAATAAATATTTGAAAATAGTTTGTGATGGACTTTTAAAAATACTTGCCAATATCATGTTTTGACATCATAAACATATTTTTATATTTTTACTGCTGTTTGAGATGTGATCATTGTTACCTCATTAAGAAATAAAGTCTTACAATAGGAAGTGGAGCAAAGAGGAGGTTGATAACAAGAAGAAGTAAAGAAATAAGTGCTTAAATTACATGGAGAGTTAAAAAAAGAAAAAAGTATTTAAGTGGTTTGTATGGTTTTCCACCTGAAAAAAGCTTCCAGCTGCAGAGATGTGGCAATATTTTTGTTTTGGTTGCTAGAAAATATTTGAAGCTTTCTGAAGTATACAAAAATGTGGTTTTTCTCTCTTTCAGATTTTTATTCACAGACTACAATAGACTGTCCAGTGTAGGTGGAGAAACTTCATTGGCTGAGATGATTGCTACCCTCTCTGATGCCTGCGAAAGGGAATTTGGTTTCTTAGCAACAAGACTATTTCGAGTTTTCAAGACAGAAGATACACAAGGTTTTTATTACCTGAATGACATTTCCAATTATTCCATGTCAATGCACTGTTATCAGGGGTTCTGTTTGTCACATTCTAAGCTCTTGTTAGAAAGTGTTGTAGCCATGCACAAATTCATACAGAAAGGGAAGCTCTTTGTATTGTTTTGGAGGGAAAAAGGCCCTATTTTCTTTGTTCATCCTGATTTTTTTTAATATAATAAAGAATATATTCCGTGAAGCATAGTTTTCAGAAGTGTCAATAGACATTCATGTTTATATTACATCCTTTTAGATGCAGCATGGTATTTTTTCTATAGCAGTTGTGTCTGAGTCAGATAAAGGGAAATGCTTTTGTGTATTGCTAAGAGAAGTTTAGTTTATTATTTTAATGTAATACTTTTATGAGTGACTACTGCTTATTCTTGGAAATAATAAATATGTAGCAAATGTTGGTCTGAAGCCATAAACTGCTGTGATCAGTGCTGATCAGATGGGATGAAATATTCATTCTTACTTGATCCAGATGGTGTAAACTTTTTTCCTCTGTCCTGTCTGTAGATTTCTGGAAAAAATATGCAGAACACAGTACGATAATGTGAAGAAAGGGAGTTCTTGAGGTTAACTTTTCAATTCATAGAGGACTTCTGTTTTGAGGTCAGCTTCTCTGACCTTGAATAAATACACTTACTGAGAGATGCCACAAAAGGGATGATACTATTGATTGAAATCTGTTTAATAAAGATCATTTCCATCTGGTATGGATTTCTTGAAATCATGGAAATAAACTGAAGATTTAAGAAATATCTCTGCTTCAGGTTTTCCAAGAATTTTGGAAAATTAAAACAATTTTTTTCACATGTTTGTGACTGCGTGGTTATACTTCAGCGACTTATTGTGCAAGTTAGTGTTTAATGAAAAGATGTAAGTTAATAGTTTTTGTACTTGCCTGTAGTTACATTTTACATTAATGTTAATAGCAAATTCTTGTTTCCTAGGTAAAAAGAAATGGAAGAAAACTTGCTGTCTCCCATCCTTTGTGATTTTCCTCTTCATCTTGTCCTGTGTTGTTTCTGCAATTGCCCTGCTGGCAATTTTTAATGTAGAACCAGCCAACATGACAGTGAACGTTATTCTTATAACGGTTACCTGTGTTGTTGGTTTGGCATTTATCTTGAATTGTCGCACATGGTGGCAAGTGATGGATTCAGTTTTGAATTCTCAAAGAAAACGCCTTCACAACGCTGCCTCCAAGCTTCACAAGTTGAAAAGTGAGGGGTTCATGAAGGTAAGTATTTATATGCATTGGCCATTAAAAGTATTGAAACAGAACTCCAAATCTGTAGCCCTTTCAAGATGGGGCACCATTTATTTGATCAGGCCAGGTCTCACAACATTAGAATGAGCCTTGTTGACATTTTACTTAAGGGAGCACTTCTATTTTAAAGTAAACTTTAGCATCGTAGAACAGTTTGGGTTAGAGGAGATCTTAAAGATCATCCACCCTCTCCCTGTTATGGGCAGGGACACCTTCCACTAGTCTGAGTTGCTCAAGACCCCTTCCAGCCTGGTCTTGAACACTTGCAGAGGTAGGGCATCCACAACTTCTTTGGCCAGCCTGTTCTGGTGCCTCACCACTCTCACAGTGAAGAATTTTTTTTCTTAATGTCCAATCTAAATCTTCCTCTCTTTCAGCATAAAACCATTCCTCTTTGTCCTGTGTCTATGTGCCCTTATAAAAAGTCCCTCTCCAGATTTCTTGTAAGCCCCTTTAGGTACTGGAAGGCTGCTCTAAGGACTCTGAGTCTTCTCCAGGCTGAACAAGCCCAACACTCTCAGCCTATTGTGATGAATATCTTTGTAGATTACAGTTAATATGCTGTATAACATTATGCTGTGCATGTATTTTTGTAGCACAGAAGGTAGTATCTGTGTCTTGCTGCCATGTTTTTTTTCTTGGCAGTTGTTTTCTGGGTGATACTTATCTGGCCTAACTTCAGCCATTTAGGAGTTAGGCTTACCCTTTGCAGTGAAGGGAGAGATGTGGGTATTTCTGTAGAGTTATTCATATGACTTACGACATCTTAATGTGCACATTCAGGATCAATCTAGTGGCAAATAGATGAGATTTTAATTTCTACATGTTAGTTGCTGAAATTAGGACAGGTGAATTCCTCCTCTGCTTCTATGTTAAGGGTAGTTGTTACATGTAAGTGGATCAGCTGAAGTTACAAATACCCCTTTGTTTACTCTTAAAATACTGCTTTACAGTGCATGTTACTTTATTTTTAAATAACATTGTAATGGAATCTTGATAAGGATAGTTTGTTATGTTAAAGTGGAATATGTCATAAATTTTTGTATGAATAGGAAATTAAAATTTTGGAAGTGACATTTTAGAATGGTATTTATATGTGTTTATTTTTGTGATCTTACAGAAGTATTTTTGGGATAAGTAGAAATCTGCAAAAGGGACTGTGTGCATTTTTGAGAGTTTTAAGTATTACAGAGATGTCTTTTTCTTCTTTGCTTTTCATTTTTACAGGTTTTGAAATGTGAAGTTGAACTGATGGCCAGAATGGCAAAAACCATTGACAGCTTCACTCAGAACCAAACAAGGCTTGTTGTAATTATTGATGGATTGGATGCTTGTGAACAGGATAAAGTTTTACAGATGCTTGATACTGTGAGTTGATCATTGTATAAGAATGATCTCTGGATCATCAGTATGATCTCTTCCACAGATGAGTTTATATACAATTATTGTACATTTTCTGTAGAAAGAAGGCGTGTATACAGATGCTGTGTTATATATATATTCTTCTGTTTGTATATATTGGCATAACTGTAATACTAAGAGCAGTGGGTTTTTGAATTTGAAAATTAAATCCCAGGAGGGCTGTACCTGTTGATACTTGTGACAAGTCTTGAAATAATGTAAATTATTGAAGATTAATATTCTGTTGTAACAAACTTCAGATGTCTGTAGAGGTTTTACTTACTTTTGAACTACTTCAGATGAAAAATATTTAAATGCTAAATACCGAGAGGAGCATGGTACCTTCTTGGTGATGACTTCCACTGTAGCTACTACTGCTAATTTGTCATGTATTCTCATTTCTAGTTGTGGATAAGTTTCTAGATATTTCATATCGAAAAAACTGACATGTCTATACATGAGTTATGCTCTCAAGTTTAAAACTTGAGCTGAATGAATATAAAATGCTGAGTCAGATGTTCAAATGATCCACACTTAGTGTTTATTATTATTAACGAGGTGTACTGTTTACTTCTTTACAGGTGCGAGTCTTGTTTTCAAAAGGCCCATTTATTGCTATTTTTGCAAGTGACCCACACATTATTATAAAGGCTATTAACCAGAATCTCAACAGTGTTCTACGTGATTCAAACATAAATGGGCATGATTACATGCGAAACATAGTCCATTTGCCTGTTTTTCTGAATAGCAGAGGGCTTAGTAATGCAAAAAAAATGATGGTAGCTTCGACAACCAATGGAGATATTCCTTATGTAGACAATGCAGGTAAGGTTATGCATGAGTTACAGAACCAATGTTCCAAATATCTGGGTTTGGAACAAACTATTTAAATAATTTATAGATCATTAATGTTACTTTTATAAGTGAGTCAAATGTATATGAATGGAGAAAAATGCTTGCCTTTTGTTTTCCTTTCCATAGGATTGCATGAGGAGGTTGACAGGAGAGTTTCTCAGAACAGTCTCGGAGAAATGAGCAAGCTTGGTAGCAAAACTGCTCTTAATAGGCGGGTGAGAAAGCTTTTTAGACTAGATGGAGATACTGGTAATGCCTTTTTTTCTTTTCTAATATTTTTTTTTCATGTTTTTTAATTATGTCAGCTTTGAAGACTTGTCAGATAATTCTTATGAAATTCATGTGAATGATCTATGTAGGAAAACTACAGTCTTTAATCAGTAGACTGCTGCTCTATCAAAGAGGAGAAAGCACTCCTCACCAGTGCTTTTTCTACATATACTTAAATTCAGCTCTGCAAATGCTGAGATGGTACAGCATACTGACAGTAGCTATGATCTATCTATCTATTGATGGTTTTTTGTAGTTTTGTATATAAGCCTGGAATCATTTGGTCACAGTGTATCAACAAGGGACAGTAATTGAGCAAATCCAGGAATTTACAATACTAGACTTTTACTGCAGCATGTCCATCGCACTTTCTTTTCTGCTTTCTGTTCTGTTTTTCTGTCTTTATGTAAAATGTGAAAGTGGTTAAATAAAAGGTATATAGGTCATAGTAGAAAGCAGTGCAGAGTCTGAGGATCCTGAGGTTTTTGAACTCCACAAGCAGAGGCCTAGGGAATTCTGTAGCAGAATGTTCTCTTTAATTTTGGGATGTAATTAGTAAACGGATGGCAATAACTTCTTATAGAGACAGTAGGAAACAATGATTGCAATGCTGAAATTAGTAACCTTTATACAAAATATCTCACTGTATTGCTCTGTTTTGCCCTCTCAGAGTTGGCATGGAAGTACAATATGTAGCTCTTCCCAGTTCTGGGGTTATATAGAAATCATGTTCAACTGTTACACTGCTAAATCAGAATTGAGTTCTGATAAATATTTTTATGGTGTAAATGTGTCCTGAGTTCAGCAGTAGCAGTCATTTTTCTCCTTAGTAGTTGGTGCAGTACTGTGTTTTTGACTTTCAGCCTGAGAGCAGTGCTGATAACACCGATGTTTTTAGTTGCTGCTCAGTAATGTTTAGTCTAACCAAGGAGTTTCTGAGTCTCATGGTCTGCCAGGGGGGAGGGGAAGCTGGGAGGAAGCAGAGACAGCTCACCTGACCCAAACTGACCAAAGATGTATTCCATACCACAGCATGTCATGCCCACTGTATAAACTGGGGGCAGTTATGTGGAAGGGTTAGATCATTGCTCGGTCAGGGTGGGTATAGGTGGGTGGTGAGTGGTTGTATTCTCTTCCGTTGTTATTTCCCTTATCATTATTATTATTGGTGGTAGCAGCAGTGGTTTGTGTTATACCTTAGTTACTGGACTGTCTTATCTCAACCTGTGGGAGTTACATTTTTTTGATTCTCCCCTCATCGCTCCGGGTGTGAGGGAAGAAAGTGGGGGTGTGTGTGGGAATGGCTGCATGATTCTGAGTTACTGTCTGGGCTTAAACCAGGACAAAATGTCAGCCTCACAGATACATATTCTCACAAATATTCAGACTTTATAATCAAGTAAAACTGAAGTATTTCAAATACAGTAAATTTTTTGATACCAATTGGAATTCCTTGCTTTTCTGTGTCATTATCAGGATACTTACAGGAGGCGCCAGATACAACGTACCATTACCCGCCAGATGTCTTTTGATCTCACCAAGCTGCTAGTTACAGAGGACTGGTTCAGCGATATCAGTCCTCAGACCATGAGAAGGTTGTTAAATATTGTTTCAGTGACAGGTAAGTGTGGTATGTTTGTGTACAGTATTGTGTTTTGGTTGCTTATAGTTATTCTCAGACTTTTTAGTTTGTAAAATAAATTTAACTAAAGTCAGTCCATGTGTTTTTTCAGACTTCTTCTGAAGCAAAATCTGCCAGAGTTTAAGCAAAATTGTAGACTATTCTGTGTAGAATTGAAAAATTATTTGTTGTTTCATTGACTTCAGTTGGGAGGCGAATGGTTTTAGTCTACATTTTTAGGAAGCTTTATCTTTTTAATTTTGAAGTGGGGATAATACATTTTTCAAGTTTGTAATACTCTGGTGTGAACAAAGCTGGTATCTTAAAAGGTAAATTGCAAAGTAATGCCAGGTATGCATCGCTTACATGTTTGCTATCGATATTTGGAGTTCTTTTTGCCCTAAATGGTTATCTGGGGCTTGTGATAGCATTTTATGACCTCTTCTTCAACAAAATACAATCAAGACATTGGTGTCTTTGAGGTTTGAAAACTGGAAACAATTGGTAAAGGAGTTATGGAGGTCTAGTAAAAACATCTTTAATGTAGAAAGACTGCCTTTTCTATTACGGACAAGAGAAAGCACTGGATAGCCTTTCAGAACAGAAGAATTCAGTTACTTTTCACACTGCATGTAGCTAAGTGTGTAACTCTGCAACAGTATCAGATGGATGTAGGAAGCTTACATGGATTCAGAAACAATTAAATACCTGAAAAGTAGAATTCATCAAGTACTAATAAAAAGCAGGCAATGAATTGCCAGGGGCTGAAATAACAAAAGAGAATATTATTTTTCCTTATGTTCTGAAGCTTTTACATAAGCATTTGCTGTTGCACAGAGTGAAGTTTCTGGGCAACTTCGAATTTACTCAGAACTGGCTTGATCTTTAACCAGAAAAAAAAATACCCTGCTGTCGTGACACCTGCCAAAAGCTTAAGCTCAGTTTCAGTATCCTTAACTCAAAAGGATTAAATTTCATTTTTTGTCTGTTCCAGGCTTCATATTCTGAATGTTTATGATCAGGATGGGTACCCTTGTAGAAAACTGCTGTTTCTCACCATATAGTAGTGAAACACTTTTTTACTGTGAGGGAAGAAAACTTTCATAGATGCAGAAGTATCACAGTTGTCTAAAGGCGTATCAGGGTGTGTTCAGCATTAAGTTCTCCATTAGGTGATTATAGCCATGTTGCCTGCATTGGGTGCAGCTCAGAAATCAACCCATCTCTATTGCACAGCCCATAGCTGGAGCTAAGAAACCTGCTGCGACCACTCAGGGTTGCATGTAGGGTGTTTGCTTTAGCAATAGATGCACAGAGTAACAGTACATGCCAAAACTGAACTTGCTGATCCATTTAGTGGCAGAAATCTGCTGCAGCAATATCAATGCTGCCTTCACTGCCTAGCATTTGCAAGTACTTATTTCCAGCATGTCACAAGTAAATGCAGTTGGTTCAGGTCTTGTACAGTGCCGAGGTGATCATTTCAGTAGGAAATATGATACCAGAATACAATTGTATGTCTGAGCTAAGGTTCAGTTCTGCTGAACTAATGTGGGTAGCACAGAGGAGTTGGCTGTCTCTTTAGTTCCTTCCCAGTGCTTGCATAGTTTGGATTGTCCTAATATAGCTTCGCTCAGGTTATAAAGAATTAAATGTAAAGGCTGTTCTAAGTTAAGTAAAAATAACCCATGGGTTATTTTCTGTTCCATTAACTTAATGCTAACATAATAGAAGAATGTTAATATGTGATTTTCCCCATTTTTCCCTGCCTTTTTTTTTTTTTTTAGTAATAATTCATATGCAACAACAGCTCTAAAATTCTGAGCTGATCTTTTAAATAAACTGGCTGTCTTGTAGCATTGTCATTACCATTTGTAGCATTAAATAGCTCATTTTGCTCAATTATAATGCAGACGTGAAACCATAACAAAATCACAAATTGTTAGTTGTGGAAAAAAACCAGTCCCTGCAAGAGTGCTTTTAGTGTACTATAATCTGTGGTTATATATGGTGATTTCATGAACAGCTTCATGAGTAGAGCCTTCAGGCTCTAAGTTGCACATCATCACTAGTATTAATAACACAATTTTAGAAAATTTGCTAAAACTTGGAATGCATAAACTGTAGCAATAACTTTTTCTGGTTTATAAAATCAGCTTAGTTTTTAATCCATATCTTGCCTTATTAACTTGAAACAGTCTTTTGTTTATAGTCTTGAATTTTTACTTTATTGGCTATTGAAGATGGCTGCTGTATGCTTAACTTCCTTTGAACATATTGAATATGCCAGTGGCCAGAAAATCTTTCACAGTATTAGCATGGTTTCTGTGTTTAGATTAAGAAATTAATGCTGTGTAAAAGTCTCTATGGAGTTTTGTTAAAGTAACTTAAGATTCACTTTTAACAGGATGGTAGTAGTATGTGTTTAAAATGGAGCTGAAGTTGGCAGTTTTTGGAGAGCTTGTGTTCTGACCAGTATTTGCAGAAATTTTTATTAGGTTATGAAATGATATTTTCAGATGTGACTTGGGATGATTTTGAACTTACTGAGCTAAAAATACTATACCAGAAAGTTCAGAGATCAGGTTAAAGCACTTATATAGCTGTTACTTGACAGAAGGATCTTTCATAATGAAAAAAAAAAAATCATGTGTTTCTTCCCTTCTTCCCTGTTATATTAGGTCGTTTATTGAGAGCTAATCAGATCACATTCAACTGGGATAGACTGGCTAGTTGGATCAATCTCACAGAGCAGTGGCCGTATAGAACGTCATGGCTCATACTACATCTTGAAGAGACTGAAGGTGTTCCAGATCACCTGACTTTAAAAACCATCTATGAGAGGTAGGTATTATTCTGGCAATGGTATGCACTTTCAGTGACTAAAATAGCAGTCATTAATGATAATTAGATTAACATGGCGTTCAAACAGCTACCAGGTTGTAATCAAAAGTTCCCACAATCTTAGTATTTTCTCTTAATTTTTGGAAACTTTTAAATTAGTTTCATTGCTATTTAATGTCCCGTGTATGAAGGGATGCTGGAGTCTGCCACAGGTAGTGCTTCTGTCTCTTGAAATTATTTCCATCTCTACCTTGGCCAAGCTAGAAGTTATTGGGCTTTTAGTTAGAAATATAAGCTAAGCTCTGCAAAAGCTGTCTTTGCTAGTAAAGATCTCTGAAGGTTTGGTGTATAGCAAGTGTTCTTGGGGCTATGGTAGTGCCTTTTGCTGCAGTTATGGAATGTTAAAATGAAGC
This sequence comes from Forpus xanthops, assembly GCA_032466535.1. Taxonomy (NCBI): domain Eukaryota; kingdom Metazoa; phylum Chordata; class Aves; order Psittaciformes; family Psittacidae; genus Forpus; species Forpus xanthops. The sequence goes on from JASSUY010001546.1 coordinate 11,332, forward strand.
ATGACTTTCTTCACTGCTGATACAAGTTGCTGGTCATCAGAGCTATTCAAGTATTGCAGCTGAGAGCAAATGGTCCTTGTGGTGCCGATGAAAATGTCTCACCAGAACCAGGCTGCTTGTAAGAAAGTAGTTGTGGATTATGTCAAGTGATTTGATGACAGTGGGAGAGATGCAAGAGAAAGAGTGTGACTTGGAGTTGGGCCTATAGGAAGATAGCAGAATCTGAGAGTAGAAGTCAGTGAGAGGAAAGAAGGGTTTGAAATAAGTGAGATCAGATGAAAAGAACAGCTGAGGTAAAGAGGAAAGACTGGAATTGATTAAGTTACCAGAAAATCTTGGGACCTCGCAAGGTCTAGGGAAAAAATGGAGGGGAGAATGAGCTTATACAGAAAATTCTGGGAAGGTGCCCTGTACTAATAATCATGGAATAGGAGAAGATGAACTGGATGAGGGTCAGAGATGGGATGGAAATGGTTGAAGTATTGAAAATAAAATTAGGCTTGATTGGGAAAGACAAGTGATTTGTGTTACAAAAGTTAAAGTGAGAGCTGAACACAGAGAGCCCCTAAGGTAGGGAGACTCGGGTGGATTGGGCATGATGAGGCTGAGGGTTGAGTATGGACAAAGAGGGCAAAGACAACTTCTATTTGCTTGATTATCTTAGCATGTTCTCTATTCATATTTCATGTTGGTGATCTCTTTCGCTAGATGCTTTGATATTCAGTATTTCAAAGAATAAACAATTCCTCCACAATGTGCAAAGGCTGAAATAGCTTCAAGCTGGAAGGTTTGTTTCTGAAAAATTTATCTTCCAAGATAAATAAGTTCATGATTAGAAAACACTTTCCTCTAGAGAATAGATCCAGTTTCTGGGCTTTGTGTTTTTTCTGTAACCCGTGGCATTACATATAAAGCAATGGGAACCTACCTCTCCATTGTGAGTTTAGACAGCTGGTATCATAAATGCTTGTGTGATCAGTTAAATACAGTAATTCAAAATCATCAGAGATTCCCTCTCCTGTCATGCTTTCTAATACCCTTGCTGTAGATAATTTCTCACTTTTCTTTATTTAGATTTGCCATATGGCATATTTCATAATTTTGTATTTATTGAACAAACTCATTACAGTATTTTGATTATTAACATCAACAGTAATCATAGAATCACAGAATCATAGAATAGTTAGGGTTGGAAAGGACCTTAAGATCATCTAGTTCCAACCACCCTGCCATGGGCAGGGACAC
>JASSUY010001546.1:13388-32686 GCA_032466535.1 Forpus xanthops
ACAGTTCCATGTCCCTTTTATGTTGAGGACACCAGAACTGCACACAGTACTCCAAGTGAGGTCTCACAAGAGCAGAGCAGAGTAGAGGGGCAGGATCACCTCCCTCAGCCTGCTGGTCATGGTCCTCTTGATGCAGCCCAGGGTACGGTTGGCTTTCTGGGGTGCAAGAGCACACTGCCAACTCATGTTCATTTTCTCATCAACCAACAACCCCAAGTTCTTCTCCTCAGGCCTGCTCTGAATCTCATAGTAATAAATTTCTTTGGAATGATCGAAGTCCAAAGCTTGTAGCTTCAAAACATAGCATCATTTATGTTTTCTAATAAACCAAACGAGGTATTAGAGACCTGAATTTTCATTAATTGGTACTACGTGTTCCAGTATAAACTAATGTTAAAATTTTAGTAATCTAACATGGGGAGAAGGAAAGGGCAATTGAATGTGAATGATTTATTTGGGTTCTGGATTGTTTGTTGTTACTACTGACACTTGAGTTGTTGATACTCAGTGCCAACTGGAGTGTGTCAGAGTTTATTAGTTCAGGTGTGGAGGAGATCCATGACTCTTGCTATGTTGTTGGGCCTCTTGCTCTGCAGGTTGTGTTTGGAAGCAATGTAGCCACTTGAGTGCCATTTCATAATTGATAGTTACAAGTGTATTAATACATTTATATATATATTTTTGTTACAAAACTAGGATCTGTAATGTGACAAAACAGTGAAGAACTTGTACCTTATCTTGGAGAAAGGAAGGTGATGATCTTTTAAGTAAAACTGTTTGTGTTTTGCTTGAAATACGAGGAAAACAAGGAAAAGAAAAAGAAGACCAGTATTCAGCAGTCTCTCTTTAGCAAAAAAATACCACCAGAATAATTTGATATGGAAAAAGTAAAGCTACAAGACTGAGATTCTTTGACTGCTTAACTACAAGAATAAAAAGGTTCCTAATAATAACATTGTCTCATGCTCAGGAAGAGTTGGTGTCTCTCACCCACTTCTGTTGACCTGTGTAAGGAGCTAAATACATAACTCTGCTGATGTAGTGACAGCTGAAATCTCATCTGTGGTGATTCAGGTTATGATCTTTACCATATGCTGAATGCGAAAAGGTCTCTGAACTGTCTAGGATTATCTAATGCTCCAAAAATTCTGTTTTAGCAAAAATAATCCTTTGTCATTTTTATTCTTTTTATCTACAACAGTTTGAAGTCACTTGGCTTGAATATCTGTTTCTATGTCAGTTTAAACTAGTTATTTACTTTAGTTCCTCTTTTAAAACTGCAGTTTCTGTTTTCTACTTTATAAAGCAGCTTTCCCTTTTGGAGTCTCATAAATAGATAACAGATTTTGATAACCTTTGTAGCTTCAGTTCCTATACTGACTTTGTGTTACTTCTTCTCTGCCTTTTATTCCGCAAGTATATATCTAGGCACTTTAGCACAAGAGCAAGAATATCATTTCCTAGTATTGAATAATTTGTGTCAAACTACTTTTGTAGTACCACTGCAAATTCTTCTTTGGTTTTACTGCATTTCTGAACTTTCATGTGTGTCAGAGGAGAGGGGTCTGCTTGGACATCTCGCTTGGGTGAAAGGAGTCTTGTAGGTTCTTCATTAAGTGTAGGAGTTTTGCTCCTGATCCCATTCTCTGTATAAGGAGAATGCTTTAATATTAGAGTTACTTTTCCAATTTGTAAAATCCCATATGCTAAAAAATTTAGGAATCTTGCAGTGGGAGCACTGTTGTGCTCTTAACCACTGACTGTGGCGGGCAGAGGTTTAACACAATGGATTGAGCTGTTACTGGTACTTTCAGCTGAACAGTTACAGTAGATAGTTTGTGTGTGCACTGAGGAAACGGGAAGTGATATTAAACCCCATGTTGTTTCACTGTTGTATCTTTGGAGGCGAATTATAACCAGCTCATTACTACCAATACTGCTGATACTGCAGGCAGTGTGATTCAGTGTGAGTGGTGATACCTCTCTGCATCGTGGTGGTGTGCCGGCAGGTGGCACCAGCAGAATGACTGTCCCGCATAACCGACAGCTTCTGTTCGCTTGTTTGTCTTAGCATGTTCTTTATTCATATTTCGCATAAGTGATCTCTTTCACTAAATGCTTTGGGGTTTAGTATTTTAAAGAATAAGCAATTCCTCCGCAACATAAAACAAGTGTAGTAAAACTAAAAGAATCAAGCAGTCAAGCATTCAGAAATTAAAAGAGTAAAAGTAGCCTCTTTAACTCCCTGAAGTTAATTTCCTCTTGTATGCATTATGCCTCAGTGAGATTCCTGGCTTGTGGTGTCCTGAGTTTAATTTTGCAAGCTGTATAGGCAGGCTAAGTAATTATGGGGAGGGCTCTTTTCTGGCAAATCTCAGTGCAGTTGAAAAGAATGCAATAGGAAAACTAAGATAATTGAAAGCTGGTCTAGAACTGTCCATCAGGGTTTGGAGGATGCTGTGCTAGTCACCTCTGCTATACCTTTCACTTGGGTGATATTTGTGCCTTTGCTGGGAGATAGTATACAACTTATAGTTCCGTAGGTTCATACTAGTAAATGTTCTTTCTTCAGCTGTATCTGAAGCTAGTGAGAGCTCTGCTTTCAGTTGGTGGAGTACTTAAAAAAAATTGGTATCTCAATTTGGTTACTAAATAAATGATCCATACCTCTAAGCCTCAATTTCTTACTTAAGGAAAAAAAAAGGGAAAAAAACCCCTAACTAATGTATTCTTATTGTGAAGTGTTGTTGAGGCAAGTATGAAACCTTCAGGAGTAGTATATCTTTACTGGATCATGCAATACAGAGATGGGAGAGCCTACTGTATGTTATGCTAGCAGCATTTTTCGCAGGGTCTTAAAGACAAAGCAAAACCCAAACCAAGCGAAAAAAACCCAAACCAAAGTTAAATTTCAGTTTGTGGCAGAGGCACAGCTCTCTGAACAGTCTTTATGAACCAGAGTTGCTTAGTCTTCTGTCTTAGTATCAGGTAGAGACACTGTGTTGTAATTCTTTCATAGAGGAGAGCAAGCAGTGCTTTGTAATTTTATCAGATTTTGAAAATAAAAAAGTTCCTGAGTCTACATTGTTGGCTTTCAGTGTGGATTCTGGAGAAGAAATGTCTTTACTCCTCTTATTCAACCTACTTGCTGTATCATCTCACTTCTGTCCTCTCATTTCCAGTCTCTCTCTTTGGTGATCTGGATCTTTGCTTGGTTTAACTTTGCAGTTGGTATTGATAATAGCATTTACTCCTTTGGATTTATGTGTTGCCTTTTCAAGTCATCTCATCATCAAGATTTTCAGGTAGTCTCTCCTTGCCAGGTTAAGTTCTTAATCTCATACCTTATCTATTGTGTTCTGCTTCCCCTTTTGTATTTTGGTTGTTCTGTGGTCAAGCCCACAGTTGTTGTTACCCACCTCTCCATCCTGGTCTACTTCAGTTATATTTACCATTTTATTTATAACTGTGACATACAGTTAATATCCCTATACATTTATGTTGTGCTGTGTTCTCTTTCATGTTGCTAGAAAGATTCTTCCTATTGTCAGTTTTCTGTAATGCCAGAATGGTTTGCAAAAGTTGCAACAAGCAAATTTTAAAAGCCCTGAAGTGGAATAAGATATGTAGGTTTTCTGTAAATGACTTTGTAAGAGAATTAAGTTGTCAGATTAAAGCAAGTTTCTGTTGAATGTTTGCAACTGACACTTCTCAGACTTGTAAATTAGCCAGCTATGGGAATGTATTTTCTTGCAAAGACTGAATGACACCAGAGTAAATGTCAGTGCCAGATCTAAGTAAATGATATACTGGGGAAAGTCACTGGGACTTTTGTAGAGAAATGTTTCAAGAAACTGAATTCTCAAACAGAGTCAATAAGCATGTGAAGAAGGCAATGTAGTATTCAGAAATTTAGGAAATCATAAGCCCTTGATCTAAGAACATTTAAATGTATTAAAATGTAAGGTAATAACAGGGAAGATTGCCTCAGGAGCACAAAAGAAGGAAGCTAAAGATAGGAGTGTCTCGTGAGAAACTTGTGTGTGAAGCTTCCAGAGATAATACTTGTGCTCTCTGACATGTGTGAACTCTGTGGCAGGGGGAGAAGATGCAATGTGGTGGGGCTATAACCAGGACAGCTGTTTCACAGAGGGTTGTGGAAGTAGCTATGAGTAAACTTCAGATTAAAGTTACTGTGGATATAGGTTTCATAATATACTGTCAAAATCGATCTCATTTGCAAACCTGCTAACATAGTTATGGGCTGAAAATCTGCACTGAGAAAAGAAATTCACAAATCTTTGATTTCTCTAGAAAAATACATTCAGTGCTCAACAATGGTCAGAAAATGCAAGTGTCATTAGGAGGTACTAGCAAAGCAATATAAAGAAGGAAGATATTGTATTATATCTACTGCATTATATCCTCTGAGATTCTAGTCATCACATTTCAAAAAGGTTGTACCATGTAGAAAAGATAGTAAAGAGGATGAGGAAAGCCCTCATCTCACATCGGTGTGGTGTGAATATCATCACTGTCAAATTCCCCATGCAGTGAGGACTCCCAGTTTCGCTTGAATACTTTCTCCTCTCTTTTTTTGATTCTCAAGTCTTCCACATTTAGGACATTTTATTAATTTATATATATTTTCTCTCAAGGCCTTAGTTTTTCATTTCAGTTTGAGGTTCTGACTTCTAGTCACCTTACTTTGTTTCTTGGTATTTTCCACTGCTCAATGCTGTAGATTGCAGTGATTTTATATTGCCACCTTGTTGATAAAAACCATGCTGTTAAAGCTAATTGTATGGGAGGGAATGTCTTCTGTCTCCCTTTTCTCATTATGTTTACTCACTAAATAAGATAATCTGCTGAAGACATTTTACCTCTTTATATCCTTGTCATGGCAGAAACCAAAATCTGCAGTGCTTTGTCTTTTGGAAGATGTTCCTAGAAGTAACTAAAGTAATTTTGTAACCCTCTTGCCTGTGGGTCTTGATGAGTTTCTGCATCTATGAGCTCTCTTCTAGATATGGCAGATTTACCAGTTTGTCACTTCTTAAAGCTGTTAGTAGCTGGACTGTCTTCACTGATTAAAGTCTGTTCCATGTGTTACGGTTTAGACAGCTGAAAGTGGAACTTCAGGAATGCATATGCCCCTTGAGTTCAAGAATGCAATTCAGAAAATGACTGTCTAAATTTTAAACACTTAAAAAGCTATGGATGGTGTGAATTTTTACCCCTGAAGTTCCTGCATCATCTAGAGTTCCCCTAATGTGAATGCTAAGAGTTGCTAACACATGGCTCAAGCTCAGTCTCATGGTGCTTACCTTGCATGTAGAGCCTGTTCAGGATCCAGAAGTAGCTGGAACCCTTAAAAAGCCTGAACAAATAAATGTGGTTTGAGCATGTTTGCAGGAGGAAAGGACGCACAAAACGCAGAAGCAAAGGATACTTTAATTTGAAGATAGATGTATTTCAATTAGTTATACCAAGTGCTGGGGCAGCCGATATGGCAGGTCGCAAGAACCTTCTGGTCTAGGCAGGCCACTGTAATAACATTCCAGTTGGCCTTTGAAAAGAAAATGTCAGGGAACACACTGTAGGCTACCAGAACAATTTGACCTACCCGTTATGCAAAGCATCTTGGGGTAAAATCTCAGTAGGAAGTTGATAATAATGCATGAGAATTTTGTTGTGATCATATCTGGATACTACTGGGATAGAACGTTCACCCAGGAATTAGGTAGATCCATGGTAAGTATTGTCCTCTTTTGGGATTAGGAACTAGTTTCCATACATTTTTGGATATAATTCTAGCCATTACCTGGCAAAGCTGTGAGAAAAGCTAGTTCTGCCTATTGTGCCAGATATCTCGAGGAACAATCCTACCTGTTATTCTTTGCCCAGGCTTTGCTCAAACTGATGCATTAAGACAGAGGTTATCAATTCTTTGTGAGGATATCAGATAGTAGTTGCTGGTCGGTCCCTGAATTTCTGTGACATGACTGTATTTACATATTCATTCAAAATATTACAACATGAGAGCTTGGCTCAGGATAGAAGAAACTGTCATGAGCTGTCTGTTCAGATTAGAGTCTCTACCTCTGCTTAATCTCCTTGAAAATATGTTTTTGGGGAAGCTAAAGGAAGCTATGGAAATAAGGAATCTTAACTCTTTGATTTTTTTTTTTTTTTTTTTTTAAAAAAAAGAGATCATATCTTCCAGAATGAGAAAATGGTTGTACTTTCCTCAGAGTTGTAAGTAACCATTATTTAAAACTTAGCAACATATAATTTATCCATCACTTGGGCTTAATTTAACCTCTGCAGTAAAGCATTTGTGCACATATGTATGCATAGCTACCTATGATGGATGGCAAATTGGATGGCAAAATGATATGCCAAAACAGAACACACCAAATAGAATAACATAATAGCTTTCTTCTATTTGGGATTCTTTTGTGTGTGTGTGGAACTAAAGGATCTCAGATAGCCATAGCTCAGTTATTTTTATTTTATTTTATGATTTTGCAACTTGCACCAGTATAAGGAATAACTTGTGAAAGATACATCTACTCTGATCAGTGATGGACAGTGCTGGTGTTTCTTAATTTGTTCAGTTCTACATGTTGTCTTTCCAGTTTCAGCACTGGTATGTAATTTTGCTTGCCTTTTTCCCTTATCTTTTTACTGAAGCAACTGCAGAAAGAGTTACTTCTAGCAATGGTAACTAGAAAAATACGTAACTTTGGGTTACCAGACAACTCATCCTCTATTTCTTATTTTTTTTACTTTTTCAGGTTAAATTGGTAAAAACTACTTTAGCTCCAAGTGGAACAGCAGTTAATAACCAGATTTGGAGTACTGTAGTGTGGTTTCATTGGTGGCTGTTTTACTGATAAGTTCAGGTTTTTTGTGTTATACACCCATGGTGAATCAAATTGGGAAATCGCTTAAGCTGGAACATTTTTCTGTTTCACATACAGTTGAATATTTCTATTTCATTGTTTACTACTTCAATTGAAGAAGGTGTAGTTACAGCGTACTAAAAATTCCACCAAGGTATAAACGATAGGAAATTATTTTATTAAAAAAAATTTATTTCATAAAAAATCAGAAAATAAGATTCTGTGGCACTAGTAGTAAAATTTATTTTTTCCTCATATAAAGGCTCATTTATTTTTATAGCAATTTGATGACACATCTGCTTGCTTTATTCAGCTGAAAAGAAAATGTTGGTTCTTGGTGTTTAGTAAAATTGCTTTGTTAAATTATTTTCAAAATCGTTCAACTTTTAACAAATGACATTTGATACTAACATTGGAAAGCAATTTCAGCTAATTAAGTAGATCCTTCTATAAACCATTGGAACATTAAGATGACAAACTGTTCATTCAGGATTATTTTAATTGGTACAATTATTGTAATTTTGTTGCAATTATGTGTTGAGCTAAAAGCTTTTGTTTAAATCATTTGAGGGGTTTTTGTTAATATACATAAGAAAGAAGAAAAGAAGTAAAATAAAAACTGAAGATAAGCATTATCTGTCTGCTTTTTCATTACAGTGTTTTAGACGAGTATCTATTAAATTATTCTTTTTAAAAAGTATGTTACATGTTTTCAGCAAATCTCCAGCAATGTTAAAATTGAGCAAGATCATTTGAAATGTAACTTTTCTGGAAGGTTATTATGTTAATTCCAGTTTTGACACTGTTTAAATACCTTTTAATAAAAAGGTTGAAATTAACTTTTGAGGGATTTGCAAGTTGTATAAAATCTATTGATGTATTACTTTAAGAAGTGTAGCTCTTTAGTGATTATAGAAATGAAAAAGCTATGGAAGGTGCCACATTCATCACTCTGGTTATAATATTCTCTGCAATCATCTTTTGCCCAGGCCAGGTTTAAATAAATCACTTCCTCTAAGTAGACAATTTAATATTCTTGTAGACCTCACAGGCATTACTTCTATATATTTAACCTGCTTTTTGTCTTCCAGTTTCCTTTTATTGCCTCCTACTTTAAAAGCAAGGCACATGAAATTACTGTGTTTCTTACTGTGCTAATAGTGTGGTATCATACCAGTTTAGGAGTAGGGGGTTGTTGCCCAACTGTCTGCTAAGTAGACCTACATAAGGCAAGGTATAAAAGAGAAGTAAATGAATACCAGAGGGGATGACAAGTAAGAAGGAAGTTCAGATGCAAAGGTATTAGGGGGGAAAAAAGGATTGAAGCAAAAGCTAATCAGAACAAGACAGAGGAATGTTGGTAGCTTTTTTAGTTGCCTTTCTGATAGAGAGTTATAGTAATATTTCTGCAATATGTTCCAGATAGGTTTAAATGCTTACAGTATAGTTAATGTGCATTAATGACATCTCCTAAAAATGCTCCTGGGCCTGTTTCAAATCCTTTAAGCACCACTGGTTGATAGCAGTTTAGGGTGGAACATAGAAACTTCAATTTTAGCAACTCTATGAACAGTTTCAGGGAAGCAGACTTTAACCTCTGTAATTCATGAGACTTGTGTGCTTGTTGGGAATTGATAAAATTAGGTAATAAAATTAGAGATGGTGGCTTTTTGTGTCTGCTGAATGTTTTTGTCAGAAGTAGAATATTTTTTCAAACCCTGAGAATGAGGGAAAACAGTGTCAGGTAAGATAATAAGCTGGAAATGAAAAAGAAAACTATGTACTGCTAGTGGCCCATATCCTGGCTCTTACCCTCACAATAAATGTGACATAATCTACCTCTCAGGAAGAAAAGAGGAGATAAAATTCTTGCTTTATATTCAGAAAAGACCAGTGTCTCATATTGCTGTAAAAGCCTACCACTGAGCAGTAGCAGACAATATCAGATTCTTTTGGAAGCTGATGCTCTAGTATTCTTGCAGCAACTTGCTCCTGTGCACATACATGAAACTGTCTCATTAGGTCATCTTTGTCATAAGAAGCTGCTTCGGAAAGCAAGAGAAGGAATAGATTGGGAACTTCAAATGCTACAAAGGTAGTAATATGTTTTAGTGCTGATCAACTTGAATTTTGGTTATTAACCTATTAAAGCTAATGTAGTATAGCAATTGTACCTTTTTGCCTTCCATTTCTTTGCATTTACAACAGATTAGTCTTTGACTTACTCTGACAAGTAGAATTCATGCTTCTGTTAGTGAAATGTTTGCCATGGACCTTTGAAGAAGGTTCCGAGGCTTACCTGTTTGCCATGAAATACCACAGAAAAGAATCTTCTGCTGGAGACTTGGATGAACCATGACCATTTCTGATGCTGGAGGACCTGCAAATATTTGCTGAGTTTCTGAAGTCTTACAGATGGAAGTATTGAATAAGAGTTCCTGCATAGAGCCATAAAGTAGCTTTGTAACTGACGTTCAGTGATGAAATACCAAGCCAGAATAATACAGTATTCTTGTACTTCACTTGTGTGAGTGATCTTGTTGGGCTTGTCCGTTAGTGGGGCATAATTACTTTTCTGTTTACAGAGCACCCTTGAGCAGTCTTGGACTCCTCTGTGCTACTCTCTTTTACTGCTTTTCCATCTGTGTAATTAGTAGTATTTTTAAAAAATTATTTTGCCTTCTGTAATGCAAATAGCACCGCAGAGCTGTGAAGGAATAAAAAATTTTGTAACTGTATGAACCCTTCTTTTAATTATAAAGAATGCTAGTGTAGGGCGTATTCTGGAAAACTGCATTAAAGATAGGCCTTTTTAATATGGCTCAGTGACAATGCATGATACTGAGTGTGGGAGATTAGTTTAATAAATACTGATCTTTTAAGGAACAGAATGTTTTTTTCTTTCTGAAATGATCAAAAGTGGGAACATTCAGAAGAAAGTATAGCTTTATCTGCTATTACTTGAATGCGCAGAATCAGTTTTGCAAAACAAGCTTTCCTGAATGCCTGTGCTAATACGAGTTTTTAGATAGTTGTTGCATCTGTTCAGTGAAGTCTCTACGGCTCGGTGTGCACTGAGGGGTTTCTAATTTTGTCTAGATAGACATATCAAACTATAGGTTTCTTTTCTTTGGTCTTTATTAAGGTAAAACATTGATTCTCCTATGTTTTAGTATTGAGTGTGTGATGACTTTTTATTCCTGCCTTTATACAAGTGTGTACATAAGAAAATACTCGTTTTCAAATAATCTGTTGCAAATTTCAGTTTGAAACAGTGTTTGCAGCACTATTCTTGAAATATTGATAGTGCTGCAAATTTTGTGGAGCATTTTATGTGGGAGCTTTTAGTCCAGAAAATGCACTGTTATGCATGATGATGCACTGTCACTATACTGATACACATGGGAAGAGTGAGATAAATAACTTCAGAGCAAAGCACTGTATTATTAATATTTGGCCCAGAATTTTTTGTTTTCTGTTTCTCAGTATCAAACCTTTCGAAAATGTGGTTTTGTGTAATTTTTAATGAGACATTATTTCATTATTTTAAGAAACATTTTTGTTTTCAACTGTATTGAGAGAAAAATTCAAAAAGGTGTATGATATATAAAACATTCCTTCGTGCTTATGCCTTCTGTTGCTTTGTTATTTAATAACCATTAATTAGGTCTGTTGCTTTTTATGGAGTGCAAGAGTTAAATGACTCTTGTCCACATAGTTACTTGCTCCTGTAAAACACATGAGGGAAAAAATGTATTTAGATGTGCAAAGATAATTTGTAGAATTTCTTTGCTTTTTCATTCAGGGAGAGAGGTTTTGGAAGAGCAGGGAGAATGGCCCTTCAGAGTATGACGACTTGGAGAAAAGACTGCAGGGCAGGCTGCTCCATGAAAGAAAGCAAGCTAGGAGCTAAGGGCAACAGCAAGACAGGCAGGGTGTTGTCTTTGCTAGCAAGGGGTGCAGTCCCACAACAGTCAAACAGGAAAATCAGAGCAGGTTTAGGGACAGTAACCAGGGATAGCAAACAGCCAAGTAGTTTGCAGCCACAAGGCACATTTTAGCTCTAAGCCAGGAGGTTAAGTCAGTGAGTCAAGAGGCTATACCCACAGTGGATGAAGGTAGTTGATGCTACTGCCATTTTGCCACCACCTGGTTGAGTGGTGAAGGACTGCATCATGTGGTGGCAAACATCTCCTGCAGTAGGTGGTGAATAGGTAAGCTGTGTAACATACTAGCATCTTCTTAAGATGTGCTAACAACATTCAGTGCTGGAGCCACTGTTGGACCATGGTGGTTATTTTCCAAGTCAGTCATAGAAGTCCAAGATGAACATAAACTGGAAAAAATCTAGAGCAAATTTACAGTCTCTTGAATGGAAGATAAGATGATGTGTATGTACTTACACTAAATTATTTTTTATCTGAGGAAAAAGAACACAGAAATAATCCATCATTGTTGAAATATAACTTAATCCACACAGAAAGCAGGTTTTAATTTTAGCTGCTCATGTAAAGGACATGTGCAGAATAGTGGAATGAATTTTTAAAGTTCTCTTCTGTCAATGTAATGTTCTGTTTTGGGCTCATTCCTTTTAAATGCGAATAGTTTTTCATGGAAACAGACACTCTGTTACACTGACAGTTTTTGATGTTTCTGATTTAAGGAATAATTCTTCTGCCTCAGGAAAATCTAGCCCCAAAACAAGAATAGGGTGTTCACAGTGCTTATTTTTAGATCGATGTGCTCATATTTTAGAAAAGTAGCTCTTAAAGTACTTTACATGCTAACCTTTTAATTTTTTATCTGAGAAGTACAGGCACATATGATTTTTGTGGCTCTTTGCCAAAAGATTATCATTTACATAAATATTTCTTTCAAAGGCGTAGTTTAAGACATTGAGCTCAGGAGGTTAGAATAGAGACTTCAATCTGCGCACCAGCAGTGGGCTATTGGCTTCTGAACAGTAGCTTTGTTCATCGTATTCAGAACACTGTTCGCATTCAGACTTAAGTAGAGCTGGCATTAAAATTCAGCTAATTTGTTTCATGTGATTCATCAGCTGTGTGTTTTATTTAAATCTATGTCGCATTCTCTTTTGACTTTTTATTTTGTAGATTTAAGTGTTGAAGTAGGTCATTCTTTAACTCTTCAGTTCCTGACTTAGAAAGTGACTTAATTTTAATTATACTAGTATTGAGTACTTGTCTAGGATACTCACAGTAAAAATATATAACTAAAGTGTGCATTTGTGGGTTTGGTGTTTTTTGTTTTTGTTTTTTTTTTTTTTTTACATTTCTGAAGTTTAAATAAAATCATAAACATTTGCAGTTAGTTTAGTCACAGTTTTCTGTAAGACAAAACAAACCTAGGAGGTAGCTAAATATTAATGTAAAATGTAGACTTTTCAGATTCTGTTGAGTACACAAGCTTTACTTTGATCCTGCCAATGTTCTTTTTTTTTCTTCTTTTTGACCATTCGCTCCTTGAGGTGAGGACCACTTTTAGTTCCTCTTAGATTTCTTTAAACAGTGTTGGGAAACAAACTGGTTTTGGTTTCTGTTCTTTGAAACTAACCTACTTCTGGGTGTCAAATTTGTTCTAACAGAAGCAGTACCTTTTATTCTGTTAAGGCTGATGCCTGTGAATCCTTACATCTTCCCTAGAGTGGATAATTCCACTGCCATCCAGATGACATCTCATAATGACTTATAAGATCAGAACCTTCGTTAGAATAAGCTACACTTGGTTTTATGCTTTATATTTGTTACATTTTCCAGTGCTGTAGAGGTAACATCTCATTGTGAATTAAGTTTCTCATAGATAATGCTAGTGACATTGTATGGCAGCATCCTTCATTTGTAAGGTACATGATCCATTCAGGTATTTTCTGGTATAATTTGTAGGAATGTGTTAATTCTACTTTTAGTATCGGGCAAGACTGTTCTAAAAGATCAGACCAAAAGATTAACATGCAGCTAAAATACGTTTTTAATGTGGAAGAGTTGCACTTACTTCAAGTATCTAGCGTTTATCCCATTGATCCTCAATTATTTTGTTTCTTTTAACATTAAATGTTAAATATTCTGTGTAAATATGCATGTATTGTCTCTGAAATAATCCCATGTTATATAAAATTCTACTTTTCATGGAGGATTGTCATGGTTTAAGCCCAAGCAGAAATCTGCCATGTCTTTAGCTCACCCCCTCCCCTTCCTCCCCCTGCTCCCAGGGGGATGGGGAGGAGAATCAAAAGAATGTAACTCCCATGGGTTGAGATAAGAGCAGTCCAGTAACTAAGGTATAACACAAACCACTGCTGCTACCACCAATAGTAATAATGACGAGGGAAATAAAAGGAAGGAGAATACAGCCTCTCACCACCCACCGACTGATACCCAGCCCAACCTGAGCTAGCCCGAGTAACTGCCCCCAGTTTATATACTGGGCATGACATGGTGTGGTAAGGAATACCTCTTTGGCTAGTTTGGGTCAGGTGTCCTGTCTCTGCTTCCTCCTGGCTTCCCCTCCTCCCTGGCAGATCATGAGGCTCAGGAAGTCCTTGGTCAGACTAAACATTCTAAGCAGCAGCTAAAAACATCAGTGTTATCAATGCTGTTCCCAGGCCAAAAGACAGAAATGAACCACTGCACGAGCTATTAAGATTTAGAAAAATGACTGCTACTACTGAACCCAGGAGAAGGATTTAAAAATAAAGATAAAAGATGGTTGCTTTCAAAAAGCTAACAAATTGTGAAACAAGGTAAGATTGTTTAGCTAATGGTGGACTTTGTTCATTAGCTATATTAAAAATACAATTCAGTTACAGCCAGATTTTTTTTTTCTTTCCATGAACACATCAGAGTGTATTTATTTAACATTAGAGGTTCTTTGTTGCACTTTGATACCTTACTGAGTGTCCTTCCTCCCTCCATCCATGCATCAGTGCAGTCCTTTCCCCCATGACAGCACTGGCAGCTTCTTTAATTATCCAGTAATCAGAGAGGACTCTGTGCTATGCTAACTTCTTCTTAACAAGTTACAGCAGCTAAAAGAGCAGTCAATGTGTCTGTGCTGAGTCACCCCTTTCCACTTTTCGTGGAACTGGGATCATAATATGTCCTTGGGAAAAAACATTAATTAGTGAGGTGCATCATTAATTTTATATTTATATAAAGTTTTTGTTTTGTTTTGCTTTTCTCATAACACTTTTTCTATTTTGACTTTAAATAAAGCATGGTTACTTCACTGATATCCATTTAGAGTGCTGTCATAGTCACTTTATAGTTATTACTGTAACTATTGTCAGCCATTCTTAGTGCTTTCTTTCACTGTTTTTGTTTTTATTGTACCGCATGTGAGAAACATTTTTTCATTTTAGTAATCTTTAATTTAGATTATAATTTCTCATTTAGTATCAGGTGAGACACCAGTCATCATGATGTGAGATGACATGTCAAATAATGTAGGTCCATCTGACCCACTATGTCAGGCTTCACCAACTGCATTTGGTAGGAGCTTTTCATAGACTTCCACAAGGCTAAGATTTAATCCTTTTCCGTGTTCTTTCCTAAAACTCTCCTTTATAATACTGCTTACAAAAAAATCCACCACTGCTTGACAATAGTCATAATGTATCAGCAGTCTCTTATATTGATCATGTCCCTTATTTTTGTTGCTGCCTATTAGTGGCTTCTTGTCTTAGAAGTTGAATAACTTGAGAGCAGACAGTTGGTTTTCCACTTTTTTGCTACGAAATCATGTACAGTTGTGTTCTGATGAATCTTTAAGATGCTTGAGTGTTCCTATAACAAGAAGTGCTAGTTTAAGACAGATTTTTTAACATGGAATTTCTGTTTGGGGTATCACAATTTGAATTGATGTTTGAAGTTAATGTTGACGGATGTTAACTTCCTCTTATTTAGATTTGATGTTGCTGATACATAAATTCTTGATCTGAATTCAGTCTTCAGTTTGGCTTCTTTGAGATTCCTCTGAAGCAATCAGATCAGATTACTTAGCAGTTTGAGATCTTTTTGCATGTTAAAAAAATGTTACATTGTTCTTTCTGCAGACAGTGCAGCTCATTATGGGTTCTGTTCATTTTCTAGAAAACAGGGAATGGATGCAAGTGGGCTAGTATTTCACCCTTCAGTATCACTATACAAATGGAAGTCATACTCTAATGAATCTTGTTTATGTTGTATATATTTTTTTCCCCAGAATTTCAAAGAATATCCCTACAACTAAAGATGTTGAACCTCTACTTGAAATTGATGGAGATATACGGAACTTTGAAGTGTTTTTATCTTCACGAACACCTGTTCTTGTGGCACGTGATGTAAGAACGTTTTTGCCATGTACCGTAAACTTAGATCCTAAGCTACGGGAAATTATTGCAGGTGAGTCTCCTCTCAAATAAATGGGAAATGACACGATTATTTCTTTTTTATTTTAGGTAGAGCTACTTTGCGTGTTGCACACAATCCTGATTTGTTCATCAAATCAGACTGGCAGATTGTCTGATTAGACTTCAGTTTCTGACCATTTAGTTTCACCTAGTAGCTTTGCTGTAAAGGCTAGATCATACTAGACTAAAGCTCTTTTGGAGAGGGAATTCATTCTTTTTGATGTGAAGACTGCTTTAGCAGATGCAGGGAACCAATGCACGCAGTGATATTTTAGTAGTACAGATGCAAGTTGGCTTCCAGATCTTTGTTTACAATTTTGGGTAGCCCCAGTAAGATCCTGTAGAACTGAAGCCAGTGAAACAAAGTGGAACATCTCCATTTTGACATACATCCTACTAGATACCCATTCAGCTGGTACCTGTGAGTTCCTTTTTCATCTGCTGTAGTATTATATTTAGATTCATCCTAGGGTGAGTGGTTTTTATTGTACAGTGATTGTTACACAGTTCTGTGTACTTGCTTATAGTCTGAAAAAATGCAGTCAGGTTCAGCTATGTGCTGTTTTGCAAAAAAAACTTCGCTAGGCATTAAATATTCTGAGCGCTCACTGCTGTTGTGAATTGATGTGATGTATGCTGTGGCACTTGTTGTCTAATCTTAGGGTCTGTGGTTGCCTCTAGAGTAAGGTAAAACATCCTAACATTTCTGCCTGTTAAGAGGTGCTAAAGCTATGAAGAAAACCAGAATTTAAAATAGGATTCTTATGAGTCAAGTCAGCATTCTAGGTGGGAACTGAATTATGGAATTAATAATTCTTTTTGCCTGTCTTTTCTGTCATGACACTTTTCTTCAGTCCTCAGCTGGAATCTGTTTTGTTATTTTATTCAACTTCCTTCTCTGCACTTGATAACTACTATGGGATAGCCTAACTTCACTCACAAGGTCTGTCTTGTTCATCTCTCCAGAAACAGTACCGGTCTGACTATCACATCAGAGACATACTTAGCATGATGTATTCCTACATTTCCTCCCATTTGGGTTGGGATTTGTAACATGTTCTCTTTGAGATATAATTTTTAGAGACGTTTGATATGCTACATAAATTTATGCTATAGGTTGTCCTAAATCTCCTAAAGACTTCTGTGTAGATGTGATCCTCAAGGGAAATCAACCAAATGCAGCTGAATGTGGCATTTGATGTTCTACTTGATGAGTTCTGATTGGAGTCAAATACACTAAAAATGTACTTCAATGAATTGGCAAACAAATCAAAACTTTTTCAAATACTTCAAGCAAAATCTTTCTGGTTTACCTTTTTTATTTTTCAGATGTTCGTGCTGCACGAGATCAAATGAATATTGGAGGACTTCCTTATCCCACATTGCCTTTACATGAGGCACCTGCTAGAGCGACCTCTGTGTTTAGTCAGCCTTCCTCAGCTTGCTCTTCTGCAACCTCCTTCAACGGACCTTTCAATAGTGGAGTTTTATCACCGCAACCTCACAGCAGTTACTATAGCGGTATGACAGGACCTCAGCATCCATTTTACAATCGGGTAAATAATCGAGAACCAAATAACATTCTTTGATTTAACCTGGTAATGCTGCAGATGTCATCTATAAAATAGTATAAGACACATGTAAGTTTTATTTAGGCATGGAGAAAAGTCCAAAAGCTGGTAAAATTCACAGTATTGTAATCTGGAGGAGAAATGTGGTGAACTGCACCAGAAAAACAAATTACCATGGGGAAAAAAGGTTAACTCATGTTGAGACACTCATCTCACTTGTAGGATATAGCAGGTTGGAGGTTTTTTTTGTTTAATTTTTTGTAAGGTGAGCTGTGCTCAATTGTTCACATAGTTACTCACAGACATTGGAAGGGATCCTTGCTTTTCCTTCAATGACTTTGGTTAAAACATACAGAAACTCAATTGGAGGCCTACATCTCAAGAATGTATGTCTGTTTTCCCTTTTGACTGTTTTAAAGTTATTCTGGGACCTTTTCCCTGAACCAATATTGCACTAGTTTAAAAGAACTAACAAAAATTGAATTAAAAGTACATTTTTTAGCTATTTGTGAGCCTCAGAAAACATAGGCTCCCTTGAAAATTCTCACTGTATCATCGGATTGAGTCTAAACTTTCTATGTGGGATGTATTCAGTATTTTTACACTTCATTTTTTATTTCTTTTTTTTTTTTTCTGCGGTCCTGTCAGGGGGGGAAAAAAGTAGAAAGCTGATAAAAGTCATAGGGTACTTCTGTGTACCGGAAATGGCCTCAACTTCAAGTAGATTTGACCATAGGTATATATTTAAGCTAATAAGCTGTAAAGAAGATAGGGTTATTCCTAAATCGGTGTTTGTTAACCAATGCAGAAACGAGTACATGTAGCACAACGCTAAGTCATTTGCTCTAAAATTGTTCTTCTATACCTTCAATATAGTGATAATATACTGTTAGTTGAAAATAACTTTGAGGCATACACTTTGTAGTCCAGCACTGATAAGTGCTTGCCACACAAATCTTTGTGCTGATACTAGCTCAGATTTGTTAAAGTAGGTGTTACACAGAATACAGTTAATATGTGGCAGCTCTGTTTTTGTGTCTGTGTTACTGTACATGACAAGTATGGGGTGATATATTGTTGAAACTTGTATGGGGTTTTGGCTCTAATAAGCATTACAGAAGCAGTTACTGGTGAGTCATAAACTGTTCTTACAATCAGGTTGTTTGTACCAAGTGCATACACAAGCTTACAGGCGTGCTTTCTTTTTTTGCCTTCTGAAGACTAAAATACTTCCAGTTTGGCCTTTGTCTTTGGAATTTTATACTTCCCTTCTAAGGTATAATTGCTTGTAGTGTTTCACACTTTCAGATATTGACAAAGAGCTGTATTCATTACCTTGGAGTCATAAAAGTACTGTCATGAGTGCCACATACTGAGGTAAGTGATGAGAACTGCATAATAGTAGGAAGCACAGACTGAAAGGCTGTTTCCTTCAGTGGTGTTTATAGAAAGAGCAGCAACTGAAGAATAGGTTCTCTCCAGTAGAAGTTTCTGGGAGAGGTATTGTTGTTCATATACCTGTATGACACAACATAATAGGTTCAAATGTTTCTGTGGAAATGCCTGAGGTCTTATGCAAAAATGCTCTTAAATTCTGGGGATAGATGCCTTATTCCAACCAGTAGGTGGTTCCTGTCCTGCTGTCTTTAAGTATTAGTTTGTGCTTAGGAAAAAAGCCTTTGAGCTGCTGGGGAAAATAACTGTATATTTTTAGGAAATGCAATTTTTTTTTTTTAATGTGTGTATGTTTCTCCTTTGTTCTTTAGGTGTTGTTAGCTCCCAGTGACATAATCTATTGATTTTTGGTTAAAACCCCATTCTCCCTCTGTATAGCTGTGAAAGAATGGTAATAGTTCTATTTATCAGCTCTTTAGCTTTGCACTTTGGCTCTCAGTATAGGACTGTACTGGACATGCACATTTTACCACTGTCTGATGGCCTGGCAACAAGCTGGATTCAAATTCAGCTTCTCAAAATCACTGCAAGCATGGATCTTTGTGGAGATCATATTTCTTATGAGGAAGATCAGAGCAGTAGGCAAGTCTAAGTGGAATTTCCTGAGTGAGAACTAGAAATTCTGGTGTGTGAAGACTTCTTTTTTTTTGCAGGAGAGGACCAAATTGAGCAAATTCTTTGATGTCTTGGAAAAATAATAACCACCACACGTTTTATAGTCTGTTTGCAGAGTTGGAGAGCAGCTCTACAGTGGTTTATGCTCAACATCTATGTTGATCTCATGTTTTCATGATATCTGTATTACTGTACTTCAAATGAAGATTGAGTCTGTAGAGTTTAAGGCTATAATAGAGAATTAATCCTGCTAGGGTGTTGTGGTTTGAGGCCCCTCAAACAGTTCTGCTCGCTCCCCCCTCTTTCTTCCCCAGTCCCGGGGAAATGGGAAGGAGAATCAAA
>JASSUY010001549.1:0-97272 GCA_032466535.1 Forpus xanthops
GTCCCTCATGAAGAGACCCTCCCCAGCATCCCTATAGGTCCCCTTCAGATACTGGAAGGCTGCTATGAGGTCTCCACGCAGTCTTCTCTTCTCCAGGCTGAACGGCCCCAACTCTCTCATCCTATCTTCATATAGGATCACAAAGTACTGAAATTTAGTAGAGGCTGAGGATACTTACTTTGTAGTCTGCTTAGATTTTCTCTGTTTCTTGTGCTGAAAGTTACCTTGATAGCATCATTCCCTGACTTTTTTTTTGTACTAGTGGTACTGAGGATCACATCACTCCAAAGCGAAGATGATGGAAGAAATATACACTGCAATGTAATGGGCATAAACTACGTGTAATGGACATCCAACTCTGCTCGATTTCTGCCTGGGCAAGCAGATGAATGGGCAGTCTAGCCATGCTGTTGTGCATTTGCAGTTCTCATTTTGTTCTTGCTTTTGCAAGACTTCTGTCATCCTTGACCCTTAGATAGGTTAGAGTAGTGTAGGTCCCACAGGTAATG
This sequence comes from Forpus xanthops, assembly GCA_032466535.1. Lineage (NCBI taxonomy): Eukaryota > Metazoa > Chordata > Aves > Psittaciformes > Psittacidae > Forpus > Forpus xanthops. The sequence continues at coordinate 510 of JASSUY010001549.1, forward strand.
GGAGATACATTAGGCATAACGAGTCTAGCTGTACTTTCTATCTACCTTGATGTGTTCTTTACATCTTCTGGTGTGATGCTTCAGGACATTCACACTCTGAAAGAAATCTCAGGAAACTCTTTAACTGCTTTTTGGAAACACTGAACAACATGGGAGATGTGAAAGAGCTGGAAAAATCACTGGCCTTACAACTCATATTGGACACCTCAGCTACATTGAGCGCACATCAGTCTAAAGTCTAATATGAGGGCTGCCACCTTCATGTCACATAGTTTCAGCACTGCAGATTGATGACCATCCCAGTCTTGCTGCCGAGGCATTTCCCATCATGAGGACCTGTGACTATATCTTCCTAGTACAGCTGAGTTCTTTCTGGTACAGCTGAGTTCTTCCTGGAGGGCAATTACAACCTCAGAAAGGCATTTGGATTCCCCTACAGCACCACACTTAAAATCCATCCACTGCCAGTTTCATCTCTGCTGGAAGGAAAAAAGGGATCTTGCTGCCAACTGTATGGGTAAGGAAACCTCTGCCAGATAACCCCTCTCATGTACAAAACTACTCACAAAGTAGTATTTTCTCTTTACTAGCATAACAGTCGCATTAAGGGGATTCCTCTACCTGAGAGAATCTCTTAGTGAAACGCTGAACTGACTAACAGCTTTAAAGGACTTCAGATAAAGTGATGGGCAAAACCTCCGCTGGATATGGGAGAAAAATGTACCTTCTGAAAAACAGAAATTCTCAGTCTGCACAAGATGTTTCAGGTATTTGATCACGAGTAGTTTCAGAGTACTAGCTGAATATTCAGCTGGCATCAATTTAGCTCTCGATTGTGTTTGTGCTTTCAGAGTGCAGGCTCTGCGTGTGTCAGTGAAGGTTCAAGAGGTCTGGATGAATGTGTGGGTGGATACTCACAATGTGTTTCTAAGACGCCAAGGAGGAAGTAGTTATGGCACAGCTCATTAAAAGATGTCTCCATTGAAGAATCTGTAAGGAAAAGAATAAAACAATTCCATTTAAAAATCTCACACTTATCAACCCTATGATTTGTTTAATGCCTAAAGTATCAGATAAAGCAAAATGATTAAGGCAACACATAATATACACAGTGATCCATAAAAATGCAGTAATTACGTTTTAAGCTGTTATCTAATTGCAGAGAATAAAGCAATTGAGTCCTCAGAGTTATCACACCAAATTTTCACCTTGTTTAAGGCCAGTATACACAGATTTCAAAAGGAAACAGATGTTTTCAAACTATCACAGCTCATTTATAGCGATAATTACCTGTAAATAGTAAGGTTATTAAGCTAATAGTTGAATATCACTATCTATCCAGCATGAAAAATGCATCAAAGCAAAAGATCTACTATCAAAGTCCCACTTAGTATTAATTTCCTTCAATGGCTGAGTATTTAAGGTGATTTCCAGCAATATATTACTTGATTTTGCTTAAATTTATGAAAATTCAATTAGTCAATCAATCTTTCATTACAAATACAGATATTTTAACAATTTACTAATGGCATTAGAAAATTGTAGTAAGATAGAAAATTGTACGTATTCTCTCATTTTAAATTTTCTATTGCTTTGTTAAAGTATTTTACCACCCATTCCGCATTCTGGAAGGCGAATTTAAGGCACAAAAGGCGTGAGACTGCTAAACTACCACTGTGAATTAATTTCTACAGTCAGGTAAAATGTCATTTCATTGTTCTTTTGAAAATCATTCCCCCCAGCACCTGTAACATAAGGAAATGAAAAATGGAAGAGCCTATTAAGCTAAATGGCCTTTTAGAAAGATGGAGCAAAAGCTATACAAATGATGTATTATGGGAGGTCAGCTAAATGCTGTGTTTTCTGTGATATCTTTATGTTTTGTTCTTCAACCAGATAAGTAGAGTTTGAAACATTTTCACTGACCTGATCATTAGTGTCTGACACCCAAATGGAAGAAGAGTAGCCAGTTTCTAAAAAGCACAATGGAATAATTCTCTTGTAATGCTCTATTTATTATAAGTTGAAGAAGGCTTAGTTAGTGAAAAGAAACCTTGTTTCCCCTGAGTGCATGGATCGCATCTAATTGTATTCAGCCCAGACCAGCCACGACAGCGAGAGGAACAAGAATCAATATTGCAATGGAGATGCTTCCCCATTACATTTCAGAGATGTTTACCGTTTGTGAGAAAAAGGTACTTTCTGTACAAGCAGTCTAGAGAGACAACAGGATTTTAACACTATCAGCCAGGAACAGGTTTACAAAGTTGATGATAATTCATAAGTTTCCATGTTGGAAATGCTCCAAGTGCACTGCAGCCGATTTACTTCATATCAAGTGCTTCATGCCTCGTGCTAAGACCTGCTGGAGTAGCTGGTTTTAGCATGACTGCTTCACTGGTTTCATACTGCATCCACTTGTTTGCTCTTTCCAATCATTTTGGTTTTGGGATTAGTTTTGCAATGTATCCCAATAGAGCTTCTAAAAGCAGTGAATTCAGGGTTATTTTTAAGGAGGAGCTTCCTTCATTTTCAAGCCTGGCAGTAGTCAGTAAAACACTTTCTTCCAGCTGCCTTGGAATGGGTCAGAGAGGGACAAACTATGTGAAAAAGCTTTGCTGATCTTAAGGCATTTGGAAGCTAATTTGTAAGGGACATTCCAGCTGGCAACTGCTGCAAGAGTCTGGGTTCCCAAGTCCATCAGAATGTACGAGTGGGCTGGAAACAAGATTAAAATTGTAGTCCAGTGTTGTTTAAATCTAGCCAAAAGAATGCAGTTCTGGATTCCATAATCAGTTAAATGTATCCACTCTTCATTCATTGGCACTCATTTGGAAGCTGAGCAATCACTGCATGCATATAAACCCTGCACTTCAATAGAAACAATGGCTTGCAAAAGTCACATTCAAACAGAACTGCTACATTAAACAGACCTGCTGTTATTTTTCCCTGACACATACTGTCTGTAACATATACGTAGTAAACACTGCAGATCTCACAGCTACTCTTGACTAAATCAGATGACAATGTTTATGATTTTGTTAATTACAAAAGAACTAAAGGATGCCATTCAATGGAGATATTAGTTTAAATTATTACAGTGCTCTGACAGTCATGCTCTCTGAAGCTGCAAGTCAAGCCTTCCTTTGCAGCTGCAGTTCTGTCCCATGTAACACCTTTGGCAGTAGCCTGGAGGAGGCATTCTTGTCAAGTTTGCAGATAGCATCAAACTGGGAGGACTAGTCAATGGGCTTTTGATGCAGAGATAAGTAAACAGGCTGGAGAAACAGGCTGACCACAACCTTATCAAACTGAACAGAGGCACATGCAAAGCCCTGTGAGTGAGCAGGAATAACCCCCTTCATAATTCAGGCTGTGAAGAGAATAACTTGTTGGAAACACTTACCTGCCTTTATCCAGCACTCCTTAGACAGCATCCAGACTACTGCATCCATCCTGGGGCTCCCACACACATGGCATGGGTAAATGAGGAAAGGCACAGGTAAGAGGGTGCAGGTTCAGCAAAGCCCATTGGGCTGGTCAGGGCATTGAGCACCTGAGGACTGGCCATATGTGGCTGATGATGCTGCAGTAGTCCTGGTGATGTAGCATACTTCAATCCCTTGCATCAAGGGAACAGAAGACATATAGAGAGTATTTGTTTTCATTAAAGCATCAGGGTATTGTTTGCAAAGACAGAACTAGCAGACAGAGCCTGAAACTCCTGTGACATGTCGGGGTTTTTTCTTTATGTGAAGTTTCTGCCTTGAGCACTTAACTAGTTTCTAGAGCGCAGGCAAGTGCAGGCAATCACAAAGAGATATAGCTACGTTTATAATACTTCTGTTGTGTGCTTGGACTCACTGAAACTGTAATATTTGACTGCAATCAAATAAGCGGTTTGGGGGACTGTGCAACCAGAGAAATGTGCAGGAAATTTTGTCACTTGACCATATTGTCTGTATTGCCGTATTCCAGAGTTGCCTGAATAAAAAAGATTGAGCCTAAAGACTGTACATGGGCTGATTGTCTCAATTTTCTGAAACAGAGTCAAAGGCAAAGAATCTATTCCACTGACAAAATAATTAAATCATTAATAACTTCACGCATATAAGTTCAGGCTGAATGATATCAATTAAATGTAATTAACATCTGTGCAGTGCTTTAAGGGCATAAAATGTCATGTAACTCTAAAGAACTCTTAGAACTAATCCTATTAATCCTATTTTTAGGATTTATTAATCCTAAACCAGTTTTTGCTGCATTAGCACATTGCTAAATGTAAAGATCACTGTAAGCAAAGTTAGGTGGGACTCCAAAGTTTTAGGGTGATCGGTAATTCTTTTGTATGGAAAAGTAATTTTTTTCCTGAAATCAAGTTCCACTTGAAACTGGCTGTAATAAGCAAATCAATATGGATGACATTTAAAACTATCCATATTCGTTGTATCGCTATTGATTCCAGCAGGACTGACTAAAGAAAGGATATCCATAAATATACCAAAAAAAGAAGAGTTAGATATTAATGTCATCTTTCATCACTGTAGGCACTAATATGGCTGGAAAGTATTGATTACTTTAAAAGCCCCTAATAACTAAAGAACTATTGACTTAATATTTTCTCTAATCCTCCATGAAATTTTACAGTAAGTCCTGATGTATTTTCTGTTAAGGGTTTTAGAGCTGAACTATATCATGTACTTTTCTGAAGTGTCAGCTCTAAGGCTTATAGTGTCATTGATGAGAACTATGTTAAAGGTGAGTAATAACTCTGAAGATTTAAGTATGGTTTCAGGGACTTTGGAGATAGATACATCTTCTAGAGTATATTATTCTATGACTTTTGTCCCTTAAATAATCATTATAATTAGGGAATAATCTAACATGAATTTATTCAGTGGGAACATTGGTCCTGTTCATAATAATTCAACTATAGTTGTCCTGATAATTCAGTCATCATTGTTCAAGTATTGCAACAGCCATTTTTATTGCTTCTTATTTGTTTACCATCAGCACACTCACAATCTACAACTCCAGTGAGTGATATTTATCAAAGTTAAGGAATGGGATAGTAAAAGAAAACTTACCCAAACATCTGAACTCTTCTGATTCATCAAAGTGAATGGATGTTTTTACTTTACCTTTATTGTTCTGCATTCGTAGTTTATTGAAAGACAAACCAAAAGTTCCATTTATGTTTTTACTTTTGCTGTGTATCAGTCACAGTGATGTTTACAGGCTCCAACTGAAGGCATGGACACCACTGTACTAGATCCTGCATTGTCATGGAGCAGAGAGATTTTCACCTCGGTTCTCATTTGGTTTTGGTTTGGTGGGACCAGTGGAACACAGTAAGCAACCGTGGTGGGACCAACGAGCTGACAGCTGGGCTGTACTCCCCCTGCACCTCAGAGAGAAAAATGCAAAGTGGCAGAGTCAGTTTGGTGCATTAATTTTTGATGCATCCATCATTTTTGGTGATGCTTTCAGCAGCAGATCCTGACACAACTTCACTTGCTGTGCCTAGCTCATCAGAGAGCTGCAACTTTGCACCTCTTTAATAACAGTGGGTTTACAGACCCCTAATGAGTGCTGCAGCAGAATCAGCAGCAGCCAAGGCAGCTTTGTACTGTGATTGTACTGACCTGGCTCTAGTAGCATATTCCTAACCTGCACAAAACCATCCAGGCCTTCTACTACTATAAACCTCACCTAGCTTCAGACTGCTGATGCAGAGAAAAGCTTTGCATGGCCTCAGCAATTCCCCTGGGCTGACTTCTGTGCATTTCAAGCATATTTACAGAAACTGCTACCCAACGCCAGCATTACAAGGAGGTCTCTTTGCTTTTCAAGAAAGATAAAAGACCTAGATTAAGAACTAGTTGAAAAAAAATAACATAGAGAAATGCAATTATAGAGCTCTTTCTCCCTCCTGTACATACACCACTTGAACAGCATAACAGGGCCTCACTGCGTTTACTCACATTTTCCAAGACCTTTTTATATAGTGAAGGTGATACATTATGTGATCCAGCAAAGCACAGACTTTTTTTTTTTCCCTTGCCTCCAATAAAGCTAAGGACTTCTCTTTGTCCCATGAGTTACATCTAATTCTTAGTGATTGCTTAAGGCTTAATCCTACAATCACTTATTTATGGGACTATCTTTATTGCAGGAGCAGTCTCATTAAAACCAATGTGCCAGCATGAGTGGGTTATTCAAGGGTTTTCAGCAGGGCCAGCGCCCAGCTCCTCCAAGCCATTTAAGCACCAAATTCCTACTTAAGCCCTGCATTTCCCTGGATTTCATCAGGCATCTGGTAGGCTTTGGCACCACTAAGGATGCCATGGGTGGTACAGCGGAGGCATCAGCTCCATCCCAGAGTGGGAGCACACATGTACACCATTCTGGTGAGGAGGGGACACACTGCCAGCTTGCACCTTCACTCATGCTGAGCTCAGCTGGCCCTTTACCTGTGCCCTTAGCAGAGTAGTCAGAGCACCCAATTATTTTAATGACTGGAAACAAAGTGTGAATTTCTTAAGAGTCACTGAGGCAAAATGTCTTCAGTCAATCTATCCACATTAATAACAGACCAGTAGAAATTACATCTTTATGAAGTACATCTGCTATATTGCCCTAGTTAATATTAGGCCAAGTATTAAAGTATCAAACCTTGGCTTATGTCCTTCTGATGAAATAAACCAAAAGGATAGAAAACACCCACAGCACCTTGCACCTGAGCCGTGCTGAGCCGGGCCACTTGCTCCCATCAGCACATCCCCAGAGAGACCCAGCCGGGACCAGGCTGGGGACCAGAGCGAGCCACCCTGCTCCTCTGTCAGCCCCAAGTGGCACTGGGATCCTCAGTCAGCTGTGGGGTACCCTGCTGCAAAGGGCTCAGGTGTGTGTCTGGGGCCACAGCGTGCCATCTCCAAACCAGCAGGTATTTCTCTATCCCAGCTTGGTTATTCCTGCTCTAGCTGTGCTGTTTATTGCTGATTTGCTTTTTATCTATCCAAGGAAATGCAAATACGAGATATAATCAGGAGGATGAGACACTATATCCAGTGTTTGCCAAACAGTTTAGTGAGTGTAAGCACCTCCATTAGAGACAGAAGTTAAGGCATTTTTACCAGACAATTTTGAGGCAGTTCTCAGCATCCATGCAGAAATAAATTACCTAAAATTGTAATTCATTTTTAAAAATGCTGTCTAAGTTTGAGTCCCTTAAAAATAAAATGTCATTACTAATTCAGGGAAGTTTTCATTTGGTTCAGAGATGTCTCCAGATTTCCCTGGCAGAGCAGCCCTGGACAAGGGCCCTTGCCCACCTTCCCCAAGTGCAGAGGCGGAGCTATCCAGTGCCATTAACAGCACTTGCTCCTTGTGGAAGAAGCATAATGCATATCAGATTGCAAATGGAACAGAGCTTAAACACAGCTCTGCAAACACATTTGAGAAAACATCAGAACATTGACCAGTAAATTAACTCATTCTGGCCATTATGGCCTGCTAACATTCTGCTACAGCACTGCCTCCATAGCTGTCTTCTCACAGTTCAGGCACTGCTGTATTTCCTTACTTTATGAACACACAACACATACATTTTTGCTGCTAGGCATAAAATGGGCAGGAAGGTTTTTCACAGTGTGGTCAGACTGATGCTCCTGGCCATGGCTGATGCCTGCCACAGAAATCCTCCATCTCGGAGATGGGGTTCTGCATGCCTCAGCCTCGCTGTGAGTCAGTAATTAACAAAACATTCAAGGGAGCAAATCTTTCTTCTTTTCTGCTCCAGAAATCCTTTGAGGAGAGCATGTTCCTCAAAGACACTAGCTGGCTTAGCACAATTCATCTCAAAGGTTCTGTTTGCTGGGAAGGCCATGGATGCTGAAATCTCACACTATTGTGATCAGTTTGGTGAGTTACACAGCAGTCTTTCCCCTCCCTGATTAGACACATGCTCAAACTCTTCTGGAGAGAATACTCAGAATGGAAGATCAGAAGGAGTGACATTTCTTCAACGCTAATAATTTCTTTTACAGGTCGCCTACCAGCACACAGCACTCTCCCACAGAGGAATAGTGGCCATGCAGGGCCACGACCCTCCCTGAGCACACAGAACTATTACACCAGCAGAAGCACACACATGTGCTGACCACCTTGTAGAGACTGCCAGTGTTAAAAACCTGCCAGTTTTAATGAAAGCATCGGTGAGAAAACTTCTGCTCAAATACACTGCCCTTCCCCATGCCAGCCTGTGGCTGTGCTACAGCAGCATCTGCCAGGACACTGGCATCATAACTGTGCCTCGGCAGCCATGTCCTCTCAATTTCTAAATGCTAAACAATCTAAAGTCATAGTTCTGTTATTGAAATAGTACCATTTAGCTTGCATCACTCCAGTAGGCCATATTACTTAAATTTAGTTTGGCCCACTGCACGCACACACAGCTAATTGCAGAGCAGTGTAAGTCCAGCAGCCTATCTCCAACTGCTGTTCCAGTGTCCCAACTCCCCTGACTTATCTCTTTGATGGAAATAATCATCACTTACAGTCACCACTACATCCACTTCACTCTCTGAACTGTTAAGCATCCAACTGACCCCTGGGGTGCCTTTGCTTAGCGAGAAAAATCTCCTTGCACACAAAGCGTGTGTGATAGGGAGGGCTGGCTAATTCCCTGGCTGCCCCCATCACTCACACAGTATTGCTCCTCCAAAGCTGATAAGCCAAAAAACCAAGATGAATTTCCCTTCAGTAATTTTCCTTTTGGCCATTACCACGTGCACATTATAACGTAACTGCACATTTATTCGTGACTCAGAAATAAGGAATTGTTTAGATGTTTATTAAAGAACAGAGTTGAATGAAATTTGTGGCATTATGTTGTCTGGAGTATAAAAGTTAATTGGAAGACACAATGATTTACTAAAGTCTGAAATACCAAATGGGTTTTTGAGTAAGTTAATGACAACTAGAATCAGAATGTAACTGTGGAAAATGGAAATTTCATTTTAATTCCTAGTGAAGTACTTTTTCAAATGAGCTTGCTCTTGACTCACAGCTTGGTTTGCCGTTACGTATTTAAATGTTATCCAAGGGCACGTTAAATATGGTGACCAGATCACATTCATCATAGCACACTGGAATAGCAATTTACTTTCTCTGAATAAAACACAAGAGGAGGGTGAGAATGGCAACCGGGAGGAATGTCGTAGACAAAGAAGATCAAGAATGGCAACTACCCAGTAGCTGAGTGGCCAGGAGTGCTGTTGGGCACCCCCAGAAACCTCCTCTGTCAGACAGCTTCACTCCCTGAAGCACACACACAGTAGTGTTGATAACTGCATGCAAAATGCCAACACCATCATTGCAGAAAAGCCAGCATGGCATTTTCAGAACGTTTCCACCTCCATCCTCTGTGCCTGCACTGATTTCTGGTGCTGTGGGGGATTTTTCAGTAGAGGAGGCACATCTACAGAAAATGCCAGCATGTTTATTCCCTAGAATAAAGACAAGTAATAGGAAAAGATCCAAATTACCTCAGCAACAGTGGAATAACTCCACAATAGCCCACAGAGCCCAATGAACATCACACAAAGCTAAAACTGGATTTATATTGCACACAGTGGAAAGGAAAAGGCGTGCCATTAACAGGAAAGCTTAAATCAGTGAAAGAAGGTGGAAAATGTTGCTTTTCCCACTGAAATGCTCTTTATCATGACTGCAAAGAGCCTGGAGTACAAAAGTGAGGCAGCCACCAGACGGTGCAAGTGGTATCTCTGGGTCCCCTCACATCCAGCATGGGCAGGGGCCTCTGTAAATGAGAAGCAGTGTTTGGTAAATGGTAGGGAAAGAGATGTTGTTTATTTTCAGTATCCTAGGAGTATTTCCAGCAGTGGAGTGTAATGAAAAGAGAAAAAAAGGGAAAGAAAAAAGTAACAGAAAATTGTCCTTGTATAACTGCTCAGTCGCTGCTTGTGATGTGTCGCACAGTGGGCTGGATGCAAAGCAGAGTTGCTACACTAACCACGCTTTGCCTCAAAGGACCTTCAGACGCCACACTCATTTTATCCCAACCCCTTTTTAAGGGCACGGAACTCAAACTCTCCTGACTTCATTTTCTATTACTATAGCACAGATTTTTTTCAGAACCATTTCTGTTGTTATCAAATTTCCCCATCACATCATGCCAGGAAATACAACTGTTCCCTCAGAAACTTTCCATCCTCCTTCTCTCCCATGGAAAAACCAACCTCCTCTTCTTTCTCTTTCACCTCCTCTTCCCCCTCCTCTTCCATGGAAGAAGAGGCACCAGCTGGCATTAGAAAAAAAGCCCGTTTCCTTCTCTCTGCCTTCCCACTGTACCATTTATGAGCTTCAATTTTGCTTGTGTTTTCTACCACCAATTTGGAGAAACTCCTTGCTGTCCACGAGTGCATCACATGCCCCCAGAAGCTGGGGACAATCCCGTGAGCTGGCGGTCCTGGACTGCAAGGAAGTGAATACAGTTTGCACAAGCTGAGGACCAGATCCTTGCAGCATTTTACTACATTTTTTTCCCCTCTTCATTTCTTTTTACATCTCTCCCACTGTTATCTTAATCCTTGTGCTCAGCAGGTTGTTTATTGTTTATCTAAACATCTCCTACTGTTGTCTAATATTGCCTTCCAGCCCTCCATTTGCTTCTCCTGCCCTTCCTTAGCATAAACCAGCCCAGGACTGAAATGCATTGCAGTCCTTTCACTTTAACGTCTGCTTATTTTTCTCCAGTTGCTCTTCCACAAAGTACTGTATTTCAAAACAATCTGGCAGCTCCAATATTTTGCTCCTCTAACAAATACGGAGCTCCCACAGAGCTCTGTTGAGAGACATCTGGGTTTATTACAGGTTTAAAGATCACACCTTTCCAGAAGCATCAGCTCTTACACAACTGGAAATTAAAACTACTAACATCTCTTGGATTATTTTGTCTTCAGGCAAGGATAGGCTGTGCTGCAAGGGAATTATTCCTGAGATACTCATATCTGCTTATTCCTCCACAAGGGCAGAAGTAAAAAAACCAACCCATTATGCAATGACATAAGCTTAAAAAATGTGGAAAATGGAAAAATAACAAATCTGGAGCATTTGCAAGTGAAAATACATCATGCAATTCAAATTCCTGTAGAATTTGCAGAACAGAAAAGTTGGCAAGTGTCAGTCCAAATGTTTCCTTACATTTAGTGGGTTTCAGTGCCACCCCCAGACCTCCCTCAAATTCCCAGTACACATGGCAGGAGGCTGGGGAGTGCTGGGAAGTCGGGGAGCAGAGCTGGCTCCCTCCTGGGGATGGCAGAAAGGGGGAATTATGGCTTCAGAGCATTCACGGATCCCCTCCACGTAAAGGACAAATTGCCCTTGGATTGAAATGTGACACAATCATGCTGGCTGGAAAGATAATCTGTAATTTAAGGAAGTGTAATCTGGGATAACAAGGTTTTGCAGGGTTCTAAATAATTCTTATATCTACTGCATTCATGAGTCCCCTCCCTTTAAACTGTAACTTCTTCTGCTCTCACTCCCATTAGTATTGTAAATTTAATGACACTGTGGTGCTGCTTCATCGATGCTTGGCTTGCTGTCAAGCAGGAATTCTGTAAAAGCTGGCTGCTGTGCTGAATGCCTGAACTCACAAACAGTATCCAATGCCTTACTTTATGTTTGCAATGTACTCTCCTCCTTGCTCAGAACTGCTTTTAATGACCATCAGCCCAAACAATCAGCCCAACCAATATCAGTACCATTCCAAATGGTTCCTTTTGCCTATCAGATCTCCCTGTGACTGCTCATTTTTCCTGATTTTTCTAACTGACCAAGAGTAAACAGCAAAACCATAAGAAACCTTTGGCCATTGCCTTTTGAAACCTTAGTGTGTTTCTAAACATTGTCTTTTGCTTAAGTGCAAAATAGCAGGTGGTGGTTGGAAGCTGAGCTGGGTGACAACTGCAGAGAACACCATGTGGAGAGTTGGAAGGGACAACAATCCAACCCAAGACTCAGCCTGAGGAGCTGAGCAAGACCTTCAGGCAGAGTTTGGTGGTTGGTGCTGAAGTGCACAAAGAGATATGGGGCTCCTGAAAATCCATGGAAGCCCATGGAACATGGAGATGCTGTACACCAAGTGATTGTGGCACAGGGTTTGTGACCAGCACAGCAAGGTGAACTTGCTGGAGGGGGTCACTAATTTCCTGTATGCATTGACCTAGTTTTTTGGCAATTCCTGGATTTATATTGAGGAAAAAATATTGCACTGACTTTTCAAAAGACATACAGGAGAAGGGAAATGGTGTTATACATGCCAAGTAGGTCCTTTTTCATTTACAGCCATTTTAATACACTTAAGCTATATATATGAAGAAAGTGCAATAAGATTGCTACAAAGCTTATCTGTAGACTCCTTAGTAATTCCACAATACCTCCCATCCATACATCACTGAAGGTGAAAATGTGTGCCTTCCCATGCCTCCTAAATGATGCTATTTTAAGAAATATTGAGTGAGACACTGGGGTTCAGCAGGATACTTTGTCAGCACATTGACTGGGACTTGCATGCCAGGGCAGTTTGTGTAGTCTTGTTTCTCACAGCACGCTCGGGGTGTTAACCATGAAGTGAATTCCCTTGCAATTTATAGCCCTGTTCTTTTCAATTTGCTCTGCAAAGTCATTTGGCTCCTGACAGGTCTCAATTCCAAATGCTGGATTGTTCAGCACAAAACAAAATGACATCGTTGTCCTAATCAATACGTACTCGTGGTACACTGCAAGCACGTGTACATCTCCCAGACTGGATTTTACAATAGCAGTTTTCCCCTGGGCTGCCTGAGTGCAGCTGGTGACCCATTGGGCTGCACCTCCCTACCCTCATCCCACCTGCAAGAGGTTGAAACCATTAAACCTTAATCAGGATTCAAATGCCATTACCTATTATATCAAACAGAAACAAACCCATTATATACCTCCACTTGAGCTACCCTGAAGAGTGAAGAATATGCAAATATCTTTCCCTTTTCCATGTGCTACTTTTTACAGTCTTTTTTTTTTTTCTCTCATTTTCTGTTCTTTTTATTTCCCTCCCTACTTTTGCACACACTTGCTAGCCATCAGCTACGGGCTCTTTCTGTCTTCCCATATCCCACCTCCCTCTTCCACCCTCCCCTGGCCTGAGGCTTGCAGAGGAGGGCTGGCAATGCCAAGAAGGACCAGACCCAGCCCTTGTCACCCAGCCCATGGCCTTGCAAGCGTATGACAAGCCTGTGGTCTTTCTACCAGCAGTGATTGTTGGGGAAACCTGCCTCCATGATTTTCCTGCAACAGAAACAGAAGCAGTTCTTCTGTTCAGTTTTCATTGCTTTTACACAGCTTCTTACACATGACAGTACATGTAAGGCAAGGCTGGCTAGCAGATCCCATTCCTCCAGCCAGCCACTCAGTTTGTTTCCTATCACTTAAACTCCTACTGGGGAGAGGTTTGGGGGAAAAATCCTCAGAAATAAATTCATAATGAGAATCAGATTGAATACAATAAAATACATAAAGGCCACCTTGGAAACACAACTTTGAAGCTATGGAAATCCCACTCCTTCAAGAGAAGCAAAGGGCTCCCTTCTCCTGCAGGTCTGGATCCCTGGCCAGCACGAGGAGAGATGGCAGAAAAGGAGGAATGCAAGTTCAAAGGCTTATTTGTTCAAAGGCTGCACCACCTCTGCACAGGAAATAGAGAGCTATGTACTGGGATTACACCAAAAAACACTTGATTTCCCACTGATGGGAGCAAAAGGAAAGGCAAGCTCATTGTAAGCACTGCACATCTGTAGTGCAACTCAATGGGAAGATGGGAAAGAAATGCCAGTAGCATTTTCTCCCAGCATCTTCAGCCTTGCTGCCCACTGTGGTGGAAGTGATGCCAACCTCTGTGAAAACATGTAAGAAGCTCCCTGCCTATTATTGCAAAGTAGCATGCAAAAGACACCGATTACTGAGTTCACTGATTATTCAGGATTATTCCAGCCTGAAAGTAATGCTCAGTGTCACTATCCACCTTGGACAGAATAGCAGTTTTGCCTTTGCCACACGTGGCAAGCTTCAAAAGAATAAAAAAATGAGAGAAACCAAACAAATACATGTTAGAGAATACAAATGTATGTTAGCAACACACTAGCCTCAGCTGACAACACCAGGGAAAACCCTGGCACATTTTTGTCTGACCAGTTTCAATTAATGAACTTAACCAGCATCCCAGAAATAACACAGGCATTAGAGCGTCACATACTGATTAAAAACCCCAATGGCTCCATGACAGGAGTGGCCTACCTTTTCAGTATTGACATGTTTAAACATTGGAAGATTGCTGCCTGTCTTTAACTTTACAGAGTAGCACTGCAAGGGGAGACAGTCAGACTCCATCTTTAAATATTTACAGGACGTCCGTTGTCATCTTGCTGGGAGCTGTCAAGACAACCTGAAAGCTCAGAGAACTACAGTATCACTTTTCAGACCACAAGATCCACTTGTGCTTTCTCTACATTCAGCCTTGGTCAGTTTTCCCTTTATTTTTCCATGCTGTGTCTTGAGTATTTACACTGCCTGTTGTTAGCACAGGGCCACAAACAAAGTCAGGTTTCTGATTCCCAGTCCCTTTCAGCCACCATGAGTGAAACTGCAGAGGGGCACTGGAAGAAGCAGGTCCCAGAATCCATCCTGTAAGTGCAGTGGTGCTGAATGTGCCACCACCATGTAATTGATGTCAATCATCACTAAATAGACAGGAGTCGACTCTCAAAAGAGACCTGGAAGTAACCGATTGTCAAATCTACCTTTTAGGCCATGCATTCACTGATAGGTTTGCGTGAATCCTCATCTGTGGTGGTATAAAAAGCATACATGCTTTGTAAGAACACAGCCAATGGGTGATACATTTAAGATTAAGAAAAATCATCTCAAGAACAGATGGAGCAGGGCATCTACAAATCAAAACCAGGTATTCCTTTAAAAATAAAGAAACTTTTAATTTGGTTCAAAGGTTGAAATGAACCATTAACAAATCCAGGCTCATATAAATACCTGCTTGTCATACATCTTTAATTGTTTTCATTTCCATTTGGACTGTGCTCTGCACTTCCACAATGACTAGAGGTTGTCCTGAAGTGTCTGACTGTGGAAAACGATTTAATAGTATTCCTAAATTGAGAAAAGGAGAGATTTATGGAGAAAACCAGATGTCAAAACCACCCAAAAGGCTGTTACAAAGAAACAGCAGTAGTCCTCAACTGGGAGCCACCTTCTCTCGGCACAAAGACAATGTAAAAGCAGGGGTATGTAGCAAGGTAGCAATAGGGCAACACAATGTGAGTCTTAAAAAAAGCCCTACTACTTGAATACAGTTTGGTATTCACGTAAGAAATCACCATTTTCTTTCTTCAGAAGAGGAGCATCCCCCCACTCTGCATATGCAGGCTTACCCTTTCCCATTACTGCTCTCCCTTGCGTATGGAGGGTTGTTGTACAAGAACTGCTGGGGTGGGAATACAAGCCACTTCATTAATAGCCCATCAGCTGTAAAAGGTATTTTAGAAACAGCTAATTAATAAACTTCTGATTCATGTGAGCAGGTACGTGATGTTTGCAATTACTCTGCAGGTTCCGGACTGCAGCTCTGTTTTCCAGAGTCCTTGAAAAATTTATTTTCTCGACAGCTCTACTCATTATTTATTAATTAGTCTTACTCTGAATTCTGGATCACCAGAGTTTCCACACTGAGGAGTACAATTTTTCCCCTCTCTCTTATTAAAATGTAGTCAGGAACTGGAATACACACCTCCTGGTTTTGAGTTTTCACCCTTGGGCAGTAGGCATGGAGAGCCCATTTTGCTCTACCTTTGAGACAAGGGAAGGGCAGCAGAATATGAAAACTTGTGTGTCACAGCTCCAGTTTTATTTCTAGCCACCAGAAGTTCTTCCCAAGACAGCAGCCCCCTATGTGACCAGATTTCCCCCACAGAAGTACTTACCTGGCCCCAGCAGAGAGATCCTCAATGTCCTATGTGTTTTCTCTTTGCAAACTTCTGCCAAGGAAGGTGGCTTTTCTGTTGAGATTCTGAAATGCAAAGATCAGGACCTGGCAGTGCCTGACCACGCACAGAAACTGTTTTCTCAAAGCAAGTGGCACCTTCAACACCAGGACATTTTTCCTGCACGTACACAATTCCACAGACATTTCTGTCTGTGGTCCCAGAGCTGGTTAAGTGTCTGGCTGTGACTCCCTGACCTTTCCAACACCAGTGGCCACAGCTACTGCAGCTGGTTTGCCATCACATCTGTATCAATCAGGGACACGAAAATTTATCCTACTAACTGGCTCCATTATGAAAACCATTACCTGTGAATTCAACTAATGGGAGCATTAAAAAACCCTTTTCCTAAGCACGGTTTGGACAAATGGCTTTTTCCTGTTGGTGAAAGGCTTGGCTTTTCAACACAAGCTGCCTGTTCAGTGGGGAAAAGGTGGGGTAACATCTCCTAATTAATGCTCAAGTGGCAGAAAGCACATTCTTTGAGTAGAAGGTATTGGATATAGTTGTCTTACACAAAATTCAGACATAAAAAATCATCAAACAACTACTGCTTTGGTTAACATCAAGAAAATTTATATTCAAGAAAACACCATAACTGGGGTCCTGATTCTCATCCATTTTTCACCATCTTGCAAAGAAAAAGCTGAATAAAGGTTTCTTAGGAGTCCAGAGTCTGTTTCTTTAGGAGGTGAAGCACATACACCCAAAGAATATGGCAGTTCCTTCATGTTCCTGAGTTATGGATTAGAAAAATAGCCTCAGCAACACTGATCAATGGGAACTTCAAAGAGAACTGTGGACCATCCATTACATTTTCTCCCAATTACCATCCTTCTGCTGAGAATTGCTTTTTATGTGCCTCATAGGCTTCAAAAAAAAAGGAACAGAAACAAAAAAAGCAGCTCATAAGAGAGTTTTACCTTTTTATTGAATACAAATACCACAGAGCTACTTAAGTTGGTAGTAAATTCTGAGTTGCTGGTGCAGGTGGGACTGGTTTGATGGTCTCTACAAACCCATGAGCTTTTTTCTCCACTTTATAGCCAAAGCTATTAAAACAAAAAGGCATTAAAATATATTTTGGGGGTGACTCATCCTACAGAAGAAGTTTCATTGACTAAACATTTGAGAAACTTATTTAAGGGATTCAATAGCTTTTCTCTAGCCCAGTCAGGTTTTCCAATCTGCTAAAGCCTCCAAGATGGCATTTTTTAGCTATCTGTAAAATGAAGGCACCAACTGGAAAACAAAAGTCAGAAATGTCTCTCCAACTTGTTTTGGTTTTTTTTTCTGATAATTTTCTTACCTTTTTGTTCACAACTATTTAACAAAGTTTTTCATCGCCCATTACTCATTTCCAGTAAGCTGAAAATAATTTATTTTGTTGGATGACTTCAGCTCTTCATCATGTTATTTCAATTTAATGAGCTCCTGGGACCTGTTTTTGAGAAGAGAGGAGAACTGATTGCTCTCTTCTTCTTTCCATTGGAAACCACAGATGAACATGATTCTGTTGTCTGCTCCTTAAGTTGTTTCTCCCTCTGTAAGTTAACCCAAAGGTTTCACTAGAGAATCACACCTGAAGCCAGGAAAACACTGGAAGGCAGGAAAAATGCAGCATCACCTCCTGAGCTGTTGTTACTTTTCCATAGCTTTTTATTTCTTCATTTTTCTTTAACCTTCTGCCCATTGACTGCCCAGCAGCTCCCACTGTTCCCAGCTGCCCTGCTGCAGAGGGAGCATTTTCTGGCTGGTAATTTCCTTCTGCTTCAGACCAAGTCACACATTTGCTGGTCAGGAGGCAGAGGCTCTTAGCACATCAGAAGCACTCTCAGCAGCAGCAGGACTTGGCCTTTAAACCCTTTGCTCCAGGTTGCAGAAGTGTTACACAGACAAAACAGCAAATTATCCCATGCTTCGTCTCAAACACTTGGCTAATACTGGCACACCAAGGTGAGACATGTGACCAGAAGCATCTTCCTTTCTCCCATTGGAATTAACAGGGGCTGCTGCCTGCAACAGAAGGAGCATGTATCCCTTTGTGACTAGTCTGGTTTAACTACCTAGAGCACAGAATTAAATGACGCGATCTTTAAAGACCATTAACAAGTCCTTATCCTTATTTCAGCGTAACTATGAAATCACCCCTGTGGTTATACAGAATTAAACATGGCTTTATTTTGCAGGGCACAGATAACAATAGATTATATTCCGGAAATCATGTAACAATTATCTCTAAAATTAGTCTGCACACAGGGGACTGGTGAGCTGGATGGAAAAATTGATTTTTTTTTCTCCTACTCCAAATGCTGCCTCCCTAACCCACGGCACCTTGGTACCTCTCACGTCATCATTTCTTTGTGGTACATTTTGTTTTCACGCAGTTCCACATCTCACAATATACAAAGAGATCAAAAGCCCCCATATACTGTGTGAAGGTCATTCTAGAGAGATGAGCTTTGCAAATACCAGGCACAAGTACTGATGTCAGAAAAAGCAGGGTTTGTCCATTGTACCACACACCAGGTATCACATCCTTTGGTGGTTTAGTTGACAGGCACACCCACCTACATCCCTGACGTGTGGCAGCTGCAAGGTCTACGGCAGTCTGAAGGATTCAGCTAGGTTAAGACAAAGTGGACTTAGTTTCTCTTGTGGATGGAAGCAGTGTCATACACTTAATGACCTTATTTCTCAGCATTTCTCAACCTCTTATATATTGTGAAGCACAAAACTTGAAGCAAAACTGGATGTTCAGTGAATGCTCTGACTGTGCATCTTCACACAGTTAAAAAGAGCAGATTCTTTTTGGAATCAACAGAAAGAACAGACAAATTACTGTAGCTGATCAATGTTTATGATTCAAAAATAATTCCATTTAAAAGAACAAACCTGCTCTTGGAGCTCGTGCAAGGCAGACTGGTTTATTCATGTGAAAAGCCGTATCACACAACAGTGGCTGGGTTTGAATTGTGCTTTGGCCAGTATTGAAGTAACATCTTTTCCTTCTAGTGACACATTCCCATGAAAAAGTCAAAACACTAAGGGTGAGCATTCCTCATAATTCAGTAACTATGAGAATTATTCATTTTTAAAATAAGTACCTTTTTAAAAGAACAAGTTAGGTGCCAAAAAATATAGCTGCTTTGTTAAGGTCTTCATTTGATTTTAATGAAAATAGTAATACAGGTTTGCATTTGCAGCACCTGATGTGGACTACACCATGTCTATTCTAAACCAAACATATTTAGAATACAGATTAAAAGCTCTGGGCCTATCTAAGTGAAAGCAGTCTTGTTAACAGTATTACACAAACCTAGCATTCACATGCACTATCATGTTAATGACAAATTCACTTGAAAACTGCATCTTGGTTGTATGGCTGCTGATGAGAAAGCACCTTTAGATCCAGAGGTTAAGGGGTTTACTTGTGGATATCAGAAGGAATGCAGACTAATATTTCAAGCTGTATCAAGGGAGGTTATCTGTGGGCTTTTTAACAGGAAAGACTTCAGCCTGAAACCTCACCAGCACGGTTTACAGTGTCAGCATTTCACACAGGCTGAGCCTGATGAGGTCCTGACCAGTACTCGAGAGAGTAACCTCCCAAGAAAACTTCCAAGCACTGCTTTCACTGATTCGGCCATTTCTCAACCTTGAGTAAAGGGGCATTGTTCTTCGAAAGACCGTTATTTGGACAAATTGAGTGGGGCAATGCCAGGAGCCTAGCAGTGTCGTGGCAGAGCAGGAGATACAGGCAGCTGAGGAAGGAACAGGACAGAGCCGTTCCAAGATAATATACCCAACAGCATCTGTTCAATGGATCTTTTCCAAGAAGAGAACGCTGATTTGGTCATTTAGTTATTTACATTTTACCATCCCAAGTCCTTTTTGATATTTCTCATTGCACAAATGCATTTTTCTACTCCTTCCACAATACACTTCATATGGAAACCACTAATAAAGCACCACAGAGGTAACTGCGTTTCAGCAGGTCTGAAGCAGCCCCAGCACACATATAGCCTATGTCTTCTACTCCTGAGCAACTGCCAGCAAACAAGAAAGAGGGAGGAGCATGTTGGACCTGTCCTCCCTTGTTTTCTGAAGGCACAGGAGCTTCTGAGGATGTTTGTGATTTATAACCTACCTGTGCTATCAGAGTGCCTAAAGCTCTGGCCACAGGCTGCGGCTTATAGGGAGGTTCTTCGGCTCTGTAGGTACAATCAAAGAATGAAAAGCCTCATCACTCAACATCTAATCATAATGAAAGGAGGCAAAGCTCAGCTTTAAAGCCAGAAACCAGAGCAACCTTCTCCATGATGTTCAGGATTCCAGCAGACATCCGTGCTAAGCTGGGCTGAGACTTTGTGCTGATCATAGTACTGCGAGGGGCTGTTGCCCATGCTTATCGCTGAACACTTCCCTGAACCAAAGATGTTCTTTTGTAATTCTCAGCTGGGAAAATCCTCTCCTGCAGGCTCCTTGCTACTTTTCATCTCAAATAAGCCTCATATAAACAGGTTTAACTGACACTCATCTTTACCATGACACTTGTCTTTACCTTGACAGGCAGATGTGTATCAAACAGTGGGTTAAAAAATTGTTTCGGGGGCAATTACTCTGCAAGAATCGTACTTTGAGAGTTCTTACCACCGAAAAACATTTCAGATATTTTAATTTCAGCCCTGTTAACACTCTGAATATGACAAAGGGCTGAAAAGAACCTGGCTTCCTGTCACCATATGCATCCCCTGTGGCTCCTGCAATATACCAAGGTGGTTGTGGATTTGTGACACATGCCATTTTCTGTCTGTTTGGGTATGTATGCTAAACAGCACGAATCCACACAAGCTGATATTTTATGGGTCAATTGCTATAATAGATCCCAGGTTTGGGCATTTTCTAAGGGAAAAGTAGGTTGCCAAGGAAATAAATGTTTATACAGAACAGTGGGCTTATCACTGGAGTAAATCAGATGATGGTTGGGGGGGAAGCAGGGGAAGTTATTTATAACCATTGCAGTTTAACAGCTACTTCTTACTGCAGTACCTGAGAAAGCCCTTCTTGCAGGGGTCTCCCTGGGAGTTCAGCTTGCCCGAGGAGCTGTGGAAGGAGAACCAACAGCATGAGGACGTGGAAGAGGACAAGGCTGTTGCTGCCGGTGGACATCATACCAGGCACACAGGCCCGGAGGTGAGGACAGACTGGGGACTTGCCCTCTTTACCTGGGTGTTCTTCACAGCTTGCAGGGTCAAACTAGGGAGCTGCTGGGACAGGCAGTCCATCAGCAGGACTGGGCTTTTGGTCACCTTAAACAGCCTCTTATTAAGAAGACCTGATTGCAGAACAAAGAGGACTCATTTCCCAAATCCCAGGCTAAGACCATGCAGTCATATCATTGGCTTTGGTCTTTAATCATTCCAGACACCCAACTCTCACTAATGACAGCACAGGTTTTGCATTTTTGCCAAATCAGCATCTTTTTTACAGCAAAATCACATGCTCAGCTTTAGTGGGAACTGGGTAGCGAAAACACAGTGAAAAATCCCAGGCAAGTCTCCTTTTTGACCTGACTTAAAAATGCAGTAAATAGCACTCAGCAGAGATATAACAAAATGCTGTAGGACTGCATAGCAGCAAATGCTGGTCTTGCTTTTGAGATATTGTGCACACACAATGTCTTTGTGTCTACACATACATGTATATAAATGCACTTTTAAAAAATGAAGGTTCATGTATGGACTGAAACCAAAGTTTCCACCTTGCAATCCTACATACAAATACAAGGCTATTGAATTTGGGTGATAAACATCAAAGAGGAAATGTTTACATGCATGCATCTTCTACTGAACTTGTTTTAAAACATTTGGTTTAACTCTGACCATGGAGTAATGGCTCTGTGGAAGTAAAAACAGTTTACAGTGTAGTGCCCTATAATCTGCTTGGTTGTGCTCCTGGTTAAAATAAGGTTATCTGAGGTAATACCCTTTTGCTAGCCCCCAAACCAACTCTGAAGAAAGAGAATGAGAATCAATTTAATTAAAGTTATGAAGTTACCTTGCACTGCCTGGCTTTCACTGCAGAAAAGACGTAGTTCTCACAGGTCAGTTGATAGATGGGATCCTTCGGGCAATTTGCTCATGTGTTCATAGCCCAACTTTTCCTTTTTTTAAGTGATACCAAGTGTGACCTGCCATGACTTCAGTGTCTTCCTGCTGCTGCCTTTAGGGTGCAGGGTCCCATCAAACAGAGCAAGGAAAAAGATGCTCTGTTGCGTTTTTCCCCCTGCAGAAGCCATAGAGGTATTGCCATCTCCTTACAGTGCCACCCTCAGGCATGTGCGGGTCCTCTGGGACACCAGAGCATCAGGAAGAAGTACACGGGCAAGGCCACAGAACTGGCAGCTCCTCAAGGGAGCACTAAATAGTTTTTCCCTTCTATGTTTTTATACTTGCTAAGATATAACTTAAATAACAAAATACTTCTTTTCTAAAAATAAAAATCAGAAAACCTCACAAAAATTCATGTTTCTATCAAATTTCTGAGAGACTGAAAAACTCTTAACTTGGGATTCAGTTTTCCCCCTGCAGTTTCTCAGCCCTGGTAAAAGTCATAGTTACTTGAGTCTGGATCACAGATATTTTCATATTTATTATCACTATGACAATGATTATGTAGTCCATTGAGATCAAGTGCTGTGATTTAGTGTTTTGAAGGCATTTGTCATGTTTGATGAATGCATCTAGTGATTCAGGGCAATGAAAATGTGGTATTTCCAGCTGGTGAGAGATAAAGGATGCTATCACAGAGTTATGGCAGTAGCTATATAAGGTTACACAAATTTTGTTTCTCAATTAGAGTTCTAGAGGAAGATGGGAAGGAAGATATGCTTTATCTGGCTCTCCAGAGTGGAGCTAGACAGGGTGCTTAGACATTTCTAACACTTTGACAAAATTCACTTGGGAACTAACCAATACTTTCCCTTTCTTGTGCTCCTGATCTCTTGCCTGTCATCACTTACCTGCACATAACATCCATGTAGGCATGCTCACGGAGACCTCAAGAGTAACTCCAGGTTACACTAACATTCACAATTGTAGAGAGAGTCAAAAAATACTTCATTTTTGCATCTGCCTGCTGTAGAGCACACTAAGGTTTGGTCCAATGTCAACTGGAGTCAATGGGAAACTGCCATTAGACTGGATCCAAATTGCAGGCATTTTCCCAGACAAACTGAGTCAAAAGAGCCTCAGAAATCTCAGCCATATCCAGACACTGTCCAATAATTTATGTGTCACTTTTAAAGCTCACAGATATAAACAGGTTCTTACGAATACAAGGGATTTTGAAGTACGTTTTACATTGCATCTTGTAAACAAATCATCTCAGTCCGTACAGCGCAGGGACATCCCCTTTTAAACATAGGATGCCAGAGAAAGCACCTGAAATCCAGTTTTATTTTTGTACTGTCACAGAATCACTGCTGGCTTTCAGAGAATGGAGATGTCTTCACCAAATGTGGTGAAATGGCACAATGTAGAGGGCATCAACAGCTCACAAGTGCCATTACCACCTCTGACAGAGCCATCTCCAGTTTTCTGAAAGCCATCATTGCTACAGTAACAACTGGTTAAGGCCATAAAGAAAAAGATGTCTTTCCTGATGCTTTTCTATCAGGCATTTGTTCTGCAGTAAGTTACAGTAATTCAGTGGAAATATCCCAAGTGTGAGTCTGACAATGGCAATCTCCATGGATTTCAGAATAACCTTTATATCCATCTCTGTGCATCTGTATGTGGGCAGACGAGGCTGCAGTGGCAATGCAAGGATAAAGGTAATATGGAAGACCTATAGCCACAGGCAGCAGCCCTCCGTGAGACCCCACAATGTCACTACAATCACCATTTTCTGATGAAGCCATACTCTGTGGCAGTGGTATGATCACGACTAAAGGCAGTAACCTCTTCTAATATTGGAAACATAGCACTTCTACAGTATCTTCTCAGGGGGTCAGGAGAGAATTTTTTCTCCCACTTCCTTACAGCCCACAGATCTGAGAGGCGCCTAAGCTTTCAGAGGAAACCCACACCTGAAATTCTCTAACATACTAGAGATGCCACATTGTATTTTCCAGAAATGGGCTTGTAAAAACTGCCACATTCCTCCCAAATGTCAAGTTAGCTCACTGCACTATACCTGCCACAATTCCCCTTCACAGTTTCCATAGCACGTTGTTCATCACCCCCTGCTCTATACACTTGTCTTGCTGAGTTATATGCTTTCCAGACTGGAGGAAGCTGACTTAAGTGGTGAATGGACTGTATTTGAGTCTGACAAATTCACAAATCCAATAGGAATCCCATCAATGCAAAGTGCTCCCTGGGTACAAACTGTCATTCCACTGAATTCAACGTGGCCATTTGTGGGACAAGGTGTTACCAGTGTGCAAGAGCCGGTCACCAAACATGAGATGTTTAATGCAATGTTTAGCTTAATTATGCTCCAACCTTTTCCTCATTTTGACTGACAACAGCCAGAACATTTCCATTCAGAGTTTGCTGAAGTTTCTCTTAGAAGGGGATATATTTGTCACACTAAAATAGGAGATTTATATGCAGCCATGCATTTATTGAAAGCTTGTCAAGAAGGATTATGTGTCCAAGCAAGTCCATTTGTTTTTCAGCATATTATAAGCTCCAACTTCCATGTACAAGATCCACTGAGAAATAATGTCTACTGATATCTGCCCCAATCATGTAACTACTTCTGATCTAGGATCTCCATCATATCAATCACTGTTTTAAAAAATTAATAAGGCTGATCTACCACAATGAATTCCTCCTTGAAAAAAAGGTGCTAAAAAGTACTTGGCTTTCTCCTTCCCTATTATTTATTATTATTTCCTTTGACTTCTGGTTTGGTAAATGTTATGCATAAGTTGAGTCATAAACTATTGAGCTTTAAAATGCTGAAGTGTATCCCATTTAAAATTCCTCTTGATTTCAGTATCTTGCCCTGAAAAGTGCTTTTAGCTTGCAGGGCTGTGTTTCTAAAGGGATGAAGAAGAAAACCACCTACCTCTCCATAATTAAAGCCACTGGATGGTGGAGGGTAAATTGTGCCTATCTGAGCTTCGTTTTGTGGAACAGTATTTCCTACATGAGTAGCTCCATGAGATCCATGGGACACACACCTCTCTGGAAGCAAAGGTGAAGAATCTGACCTGGAAGAAACACAGATTATTTGTAGTGTACATATTGGCCATTTTCTCAGTAGAAATATCATTCACATGCAGTAACTGCATCAACACACTGCTCCACCATTCATATGCATGGTGCTGAAGGGGTGCCTCTTTAACTCCAAAGTGTGTCTTTTGCTGCAGAATCCTCACCAACACTTTCAAACCAGCTTTTCAAAGCTATTTTGTTTATGTATATGGCTGTGAGAGCCTTGAAACTGGGGTCTCAGAAGGTGAAGGAGAAATATTTACCATAGTTGAATAAGGTTTGAAAACATCATGCAAACAAACCCCAGGTTAGAGGTTGTTTAATGCAAAAATAGACAGGAAATTGAGGATACCATTGCTTCAAGAGCAGATGATGAATAATGGATATTCATAAGTAAATTCTGATGTGCCAGTGCTAGTCCATCTTTCTGAAATATCTACATTTCTACTATATTCTATATTTCTATATATAGAAATATATATAATAATATATATAATATATTTATATTTATATTATATTCTGAAGTATCTATATTTCAGAAAAGTCTGAAAAGTCTCTATATTTCAGATGAAATACTCCATATTAATTAGTACTTCATTTCACCTTATTAAGAGTTTCCAAAGAAAATATACTCCATTCATATTCAGTAAAAGCAAACCCATGTTCTACTGCTGCTATTAGCTAAGCTTTAACTGAATCTGAAGCTCAGCTTTCACATAACAAAACCAGTTTAGCTGTATTAGAGCATCAATCCATATAGTAGCACTTACGAGGAATAAATTGATTTTCTCATTGCTCTATGTTGGCTAAAAATTATTTGATTATGTATTTAGCTGCTAATGGAAACTCATTAGTAGATTTTCATTTCATGCTTGTTTGCACCTGCAATCCATTTCTTCTCATCCAAAGGACTGTTTCATTTAGGTTGCATGCTATAAATTTTCTTGCATATAAACTGATAAGCATCAGCCAGAATTCAGTATCTGTGGTCTGAAATAGCTCAGGGCTATCATTTTTACAACAGCATCATTAAAGCAACAGATCTCTGGTTATTCATTGTCACTCATTACTGTGCATATTGATATTCTAACTTGCCTCTTTGTTTACTCACTAATTTTGTTATCTTTGCTAGTGACGGTCCCTTGCCACCTTCCTCTTTGCTCTTCCCTTACATTCCCTGGAGACCCAGTAGGCTCCTGTTCACCTTTTTAAAACCAAATATGGGACATGCCTAACTTTGGGCACTGAATCTGGAAGACAGACTGTGGAAGGCAGGAGCAAGGGAACCATCCTCCTGGTGCAGGTCAGGGTGTCCCATTAAGACCAGGCAGGTCACTCCACCATTTCACCCCTAAGCTACCATCACAGCTTCAAGCTACCTAGTTTAATGTGGGATGTAAATTCTCCCTCAGAGGCAAACCTGCAGCTCTGCTTGGCAACTCTATCACTAAAATCACAGGAACATTTTCAAACTATGAATGGCACTGAGGGTTCAGTACTGTGCACACACCCAGTTATTTAAATGTATTGCTTTGTATTTTGCCCACTATTAAGCCGGAATGCTAAGCTCTTTTTGAAGAGTAGGCTGCATTTGAGGGTTGAGACAGACACTGATTGAAGACTGACAAAAAAATCACTCCATTTAGCAGGCTTGCAGAGCACTAATGACAGTGCAGTCATGTTTTTAGCTGTTCCTGGTTTTCAAATTCCCATCTACACCACTTTTAACCTAGTTTAGCTGCATTTAACTTGCTTTGACTCATGCTACACATGGCTGTTATTCTGCACCCACAGTTTGAAAATCAAGTGGAAGTAACTTTTTCAATAGCAGGAGTTTATTTTGATGTTGCTTATGCCTCTTACAACTTCAGTAATCCTGACTTCAACATAGCTTGGGCAGAGCAGCAGGGCTGGGACAGAGGTCTGAATCTTAGCCACATTTCTGTGTGAGTTGGTGGCCCTGTGAGGGACAAGAAAGTGTCACCAGTCCCACCAGGGCTCAGCCTCACCAAAACTTTCTGTGGATAAAGGACACCAGAATTGTATCACTGGAATAGCATCATAATTATCACAGTAAATAGCTCTGGTGTTCAATAAAACATGCTTGGTGGTGTATGAGACTTCTTTTATTTGGAGGGATAAGCTGTTATCTGTGTTGGAATAATACTATATTCTAATCCAGCCAAATCCAGCCACTGTGCCATCTAGTCAATTTTAGTATCTTTTTCTTAACAATATAGCTCAACTATACTTTTAACTGCATAGCCCAAAGGAGCATATTTTTGCCCTTAAAGCACTAATTGTATGAAAAAGATCCTAATGATCCCTACTAAGAACCACTGCAGTTCTGGTATTTAGAGGGGGAACAGAGGAAGCCCTCTGTGCAGACCCACAGGACAGGCTTCCACTTGGACAATCATAGAGCCAACCTGCTCTGCCCCATGGTGGTCCCTTACCTTTTGTCCCAGAGACCTCCTGGTCCTCAGCAGCAATGAAATGGCGACACGGCCTTGGCGCAGGTGCCATTTTCCAGTTTCTCATGTGGACAATGTTGAGATGTGACAGGCTTCTCAGTGTGTGTGTATGGGATGTGATGCTTTTTTAGATGTCTTTAAATCAGTTTCAAGTAATGACAATGTTAAAAAGCAAGGCACTTACCCATGGACTGCTTGTTTTTGTGATGATAAGGCCATATCTCATGATTTTCCCAACTATAGGGAGCACAACATGTTTCCACTCCAACTTCCCAGAGTGTTATACTGTTGTGATCTCCCAGGTGATGCAGCACAAGGAATCAGTCCTAGGTAAAGGAGGAGCAAGCATCTTACCCTGTTAAATCTGGGATTTGCTTCCATCTCCTATTTAGTAACACTATTAACTTCAGACTTACCACTGTCTTCCTTTTTGCTCTTTCACCTCCCTTTGCTCTTGCTCACAGGAGACAGAAAACAGCTGCATCTCAGCTAGACTTCACAAGTTAAAAATGGAGTAGTCATCCCTACTTAGTCATCCAATATTCCTTCAAGCATTTCCAGCTTAGTCATGGATCACCTTGAGCTGTACCACTGAACGTTGATGTAAAGTCTCCTGCTGGTACACATTAGAAGTAAGAAGTCCAGAGATTAGTAGTGTAGGAGTAGCAGATGACCATAATTTTCACACTGCAAGTTGCTGGGCATTCTATTTTGGAGTTTTGAATTAAAAAAAAACCCAACACATCCTGGCTAGTGAAATAGAATCTGATCACAATAATTGTCACATTTTGTTTTCATATAAAACATGAAAAACCTCTTCAACTGCAGCAGAATTATTTTGAATTGATCCAAATACAAGAACTGAATCTATTAGTGCTGTGTACTAATACAGCCCACACACTGAAAAAATACATTTGCTGTAAAAATATCTATTTATCAACCAGCTTAACCCACTGAGGGTCAGCCTTGTATTCCCCTCCACAGTAACTGAGAACAGGAGCAGGTTCTGAGTGTGCTTGTTAAGTGTCATGATCAATACAAATCTACTTTTCAATTAAGTAGAAGATACTTGGTGTATGTGTATTGCCTCCAGGCCAGAATAGTTTTAAGTAAAACTAGATTCCAGAATATAAAGTTGAGTCGGTTTTGTTCTGTCTTTTAAATGAGCTTTACCAGCATGCATCTCCAATCCTTGGGAACGCTGAGGATTAAATTTCCTTGCAGTAATGACCACTAGGAATTAGTGAAACGTTAATCTTCCCACCTGCTGTGTATGATTATACATGACTCTAATCAACCTGATTACAAAAGAAAGCAATTTCTGCTTTTACAGAAATTCTTTACTGTTGTCTGCTTTAGTTCTTCCTAAGAAACTGTAAAATTCCTCACCTATATTTTTAAGCAAAAATAACGATTAAATTAAAATGTATAAAAGGAAGTAATGGAGGCTGATAGTAATTGCTTTACAACAGATACAGTAATTGATGTTCTGAGGATTTATTTCAAAGCACAGAAGTCAAATTACAAACCTAGCTTTATCTGGATTTGCGTTGCTTTGATGAAGTCATTGCATCGTTGTCTTGATTTTCAGCTAAACTGTCCTTAATGAGAATGCTAATAATTACAGTAGAACTAAATTGTTTTAGGGACACAAGAGGGTGAAAGACAGATTTTGATTTCATTTAAAGTTACAGACACAAATGTGACAACTTTCTGCTGTCAGCCCCAAAACATGCTGGATGGGAAAAGGAGGAAACGCACCAACAGAATTCATTGAAGCAGCTACTTAAATGCATTTAAGGCAGATTCTAAAGTCATTCTGAAAAGCTACATCTGATTCTATTTCTTGTGTAAAATATTTGAGCCCACATGCACTGACCTGCCAAAAAAAAAGGAAGAAGTTAAGGCTGGGTCCACATACCCTTTGAGCGGGCACTGCAGCACAAAGATGTTTTCCAAGTCAGGAATCTAGGAAAATCAGAGTTGGGGTAGAGAAATTTGAAAATACAAGGGACATAGAGCAAGCCATAGCAGAATGCAATGCTACTTTATTCATCAGCCAAACCTACAGTTTTCTTCTCAGGAGCCACAAACACCAGAATGTCTCAACTTCACCCTCAGTACAGCTGCACTCATCTCCATGCTTGCACACTGCATGGAAACACATTGAAATCCCTGGACTGAAAATCATCATATCGAATCATCTGATTCAGTATATTACTGCTAGTTATCTGAAACCATCCAGGACCTGATGAGCATTATACTGCAGGCGAGCTTAATATACCCAGAGAAATATGATGCCAATTATGAAACCAGTGTTTCTCAGCACTTTGTATGCAAAGAGCAGAAGATAATCGGGGATTTCCATGGTGACAGTGTTAAGGTAGCTGGGTTACCTGAATGATAATATCCACCCTTTTATCTGATCTTCATAGGTTTTTCACTTTTCTTCTTTACCACTGAACATATAAGGTTTCTAATGGAGAGAAATTGACAAATATCCTAGTATTCCTTAGAGGAAAGGCAAATCTTTCCTTGTATATACCCCTGCAGCTTAATTTGCCTGAGCAATTTTTTGCAGGGAGAGCTGCTTGCGGTATGGAATTTGCCTTCTATGCACATAGAGCCAGCTTTAAATTGGACTAGAGAAATGGTGGAAAGCACCTTGCTAAAGCATATTTCCAAAAACTAAAAGAAAGTCTCTACCCCTGCCCAGAAGCAATCCCAGCTCCCCCACACCACTGGATTTTCCCAACCCCGCTTCTCCCCATGCAGAAGCTCCCGTAAAGAGCCCACAGATAACCTCTGATCTTCTTGATTTCTGTTTATTGCTCCCACAATGGCATAGAAAATTAATGTGCATTGAAACTGGAGCTTTCAGAATTTATAAGACCCTCCTCCAGTTTGCAATTTGGAGAAAAAATACTACTGAGACCTCAAAACAATCTATTACTCTGAGGCAGAATTGACTTTCATTGATTCCAGGGAGGTGTGCCTTGGTCACGATGGTAATGAAAGCTGGTGTTTCCTGAACTGTGAACTGGCTGCTGCCTCTCTCTCCTCGTGCTCCTCCACTGTGTACTTATTAGAAAAGCTGAACATTTTTCAGTTTGGCTCATTAAAATCTTCAATATCTTAAACAATCTGGTTTCACTCACACTTTGGGATGTACAGGAATATCCTTGGAAGATGAACCACAAGTCTGTCAAAGGAGTCTCAGAGGTGGGAGGTGAGACCAACATCCTGACTCGAGCATCCATCACCCTCAGCAGTGAGAGACGTGTTGTGCAGCAAAGCAGCAATAACATGTAATTTCCAACTGCCTTTATCAGCTGTAAAACTGCTCTGGAAACATTTTCCAAGCCCCTCCTGAAGGCAGAAGGAGGCTATAGAGGAGAGGCCTGTTCTGCTGTTTGCATCCTTTGTGGGTGGTGGGACTGAGCCAGCAGGACCGCTCCAGAC
The DNA here is from genome assembly GCA_032466535.1 of Forpus xanthops. Lineage (NCBI taxonomy): Eukaryota > Metazoa > Chordata > Aves > Psittaciformes > Psittacidae > Forpus > Forpus xanthops. The sequence continues at coordinate 31,791 of JASSUY010001549.1, forward strand.
TGGCCACTGCAGGCTGCTTGCTCCCTGAGATTTTAATGGGACAAGGCTTCATTAAAATTGTTTTAATTCCTGGTGTTTGGTGCAGCTGGTAAGAAGGACGCTGCCCCAGCTGCGTGCTGCTATTCACAACTGTCATTCTTGGCAGCACACGGCTTCACAGGGAGCAGAGAACAAAAGTGAGGACCAATTGCTGTGCAATCACCCAATTAACTCCTGCGTTTTGGTTTTTAATCTACTTCTGCTTACAGCAGAAATAAATATAATAGATTATTAGTGCTGATGTCCATAACGCTACGCCATCACCTTCTCCCCCTCCTTACCCTGCCATGTTATCTAACACCAGGTAGGGGATTTAAAAGGATTTTCTTCACTTCATATAATAGTGCTAAGTTTAGCTTTTGTAGTTAACAATTCCTGTTTAAACTTTAATAAAGAGGTATGTTTAGAATCTCAGGGGCACACTCTCTGCTCATTTGAAACAAATGAGGATTATATAAGGAGGAACATGAGCTACAAATAGGATTCATAAAATTAATTGGCTCTAAGCTGCAGCTGAACAGAGCTGAGACATGAAGAGCAACGAATGGCCAAAGTGTGTCTGTTCCACTTGGACAGTCCCGAGGACTGCCAGAGCCAGGCCACTGCCCAAATGGAAGCACTCCTGCGGGCTCTTGCACCAGCTCTGTTGAATTTGGCTCTCCCATGACTGTGCTGGCACCACTGCTGCAGTCCCAAAGACTCTCCAAGAGCTCCAAGTTCCCTCAATGTTTTCATTTATGTGGTGCCACATGAGTTCTGCCTCAAGAGAACTATAGATGCTGCAGACAAAGCCTGGGGTGGCAGGCGGAGGTTCTGCATACTGCAGAGTACCTCTGTGACACTTCTAATGAATCCAAAAAATTACAGCACATGCTTGAACATTCAAATCAAGTGAAAAACAAAAAACAAAACCCCTACACTTCATTCTTTGGCTATAATTGTCAGTCCGGTTGCCAGAATTCCTCCACAGAGATCTATGGCTGCATGTGCTGTGCTTCCTCTGCTTGAGTCATTTGTTGGACTAGAAACAACAATATTCTATATATTGATTGTATCAAATATCATGCTGCTAAATCCATCTGAGGAAATTTCTGGGATTCCTTGCAGGAGCCTGTCTGCTACCCACTCCCAGAACACACGAGTCCTGAGACATAACCAGCAGTAGCACAGCTATGCAGCCTCTTTGCATTTAGCGAGCAACAGCTCATTGCTGGGAGGATCAGTGACAGCTGCCATGCTTTAATGAGTTAATGTAAAACCTTTAGCTGAATCTCCTTAATTGCATTTTAAAGCACTATATATATAAATCCTCTAAAACAGCTTCCACATTCTACCATTCCAAAGCTCTCTTTAGTTACAAAAAGCTGAGATACATGTGCTAAATACTGCTGAGATGTGGATCCCACTGATTCCCACCACAAGGCCCAACTTGAGTTAGGCTCCCAGTATCTTTTAACAACAGGAAGTTACAAAAACGACATACTGAACAGTGACATGTAAATAGGAAATAAGTAAAAGGCCTCAAGAAAACACTGAATTAGATGGAGCCCTGCTTCTGGATTTGCAGAGGAGTACGATCTCCATCTGTGCACTGCTACAGCCTGCCTCTGTGCAGCTCTCTCTGTAGCTCTGAAGAGGCATCCCTGGACAGGCTCCCACTGGCTTCCCTGGATCTGTGCCCTAAGCATCTCAGCTGAAATCCATAGAGTTTGCACACAGAGATTCTGTAATCAGCCAGAAATTAAAATAAATGGAAATAAAACTTCTCTTGCACTTAATCGATAACAGTAATATTACCGTATGAAGACTGAAAAAGACAAAACCTCTTTCTCTCTCCTTTCTCTGAAGACTCTATCTGCTAAGCAAGGCTGCAATTCATTAACAGCTACTGAAACTACCCTGAATTTCTCAGCTGTGCTTTATGCACTATAATTGACATTTTAGTCAACAACATAATCAGCCAGGACAAAACACAGTTTATGATAATGTCCTTGGGTAAAGAATGTACTAAACTGGCTACTAATGAAATAGGCAAGAAGAAGAATGACCATTTCTGCACTCCTGACACCGTCCTTTGGCCATTTTTGCCACTCTTGATAGCTCACAAGGGAAACTGAGGTTACTCTTCAAGTTAAAATAACTTGATCCAACACCATACAAAACCCTTCATGTAACAATGAGAGTTTTCAATACATAGTAAACACCTATTTGGATGTCACCAGGACCGAGGACCAACATGAAAAGGGTTCTCTAAAGAGCCACCATGAAAACAAAAAGGTCTTGTGCAGCCAGAAGTGAAGATCCACAGACTGACAGCACAAACACTGCTGTGATTGTGTCCATAAGCACTGGCATCTAAATCATCACTGCTCATCACAGTAACCTGTGCTTTTAATTCTCTAACACCAACAAATGATTAGTGAGTAAGAGGTGCCTGGGACAAGTCCTCCATCAACTGAAACTCCTCTCACATCAATATTTCGGGCTGTCTCTTATTCCTACACACTACATGGTGCTTTAAACTGCTTGGAAGTGTCACTAGAGGATCACCCAGTCTTTGTTCACACCCCAGTATAGGAGCAGTAGTCATCAGTCTGACATTACATTTTTCAAAAACTAGGATGTACACATGTTGTTTAGATTATCCCACAGAAAGAGCAAAGACTAAAATGTCCCTCGAAATTTGACAGTCTGAGAGTCTTACAGCTATTCAGACACAGTTTCTATTTAAAGAAAATTAAACCTTTCCCTATTGATGATGTACTATTATCAGGTATCACCTGCTCCTCTGTGGAACCCTACATACACACTGGAAGTAACTGAGAAAGTAGTTGTTGACAGATCACTGTGTACAGGGGATAATAAACACCACTGCCATTCATGTAGGAAAAGGGAAGCTAGAGCTCTGACAAACCAGTGCGGCACTGACTTCTATGGCTCCTCTCCCTGGCTGTGGGAATCATATTGTCACTCTTACTTTGTGCAACTTAGTTCCTAGATGTCAAAACAGGCATTCACTTACGTACCTGCTGTAGTGAAATTAGTCAAAATCATAACTTCCCCTGTGGCACTGGAAATGTTTTCATATCTAAACTTTTCAATCTTAGTGCAAATATATTACTTTTTGGCAGACGCTGCAAAAGATAAATGGAATAATGTTGTGGTGCCTTATATAATGCCATATCTGGGACAAAAAAGCTACCTGTATGTATGTGTCTGTGTAAATACATTTAACACTTCAGTAATAAAAACCTGAACATTTTCAAATCTTGCAAAACATCCAACCTTTCCCCTGAAGCATTGAAACCTCATCACGCAGCTCACCACCAACGATCATCATGCTTTATCACTTCTGAACTCTAGACTTGAAGGAAAAGAAATAAAAATCATTATTTTTTAAGAAAACAGTTGGAGAGTCTTCAGGGTGCCACTGGAATATGACCATCCTTAAGGGATGCTAACAGAACTCATGGTCCAACTTAAAAAATGAGAAGGGGACTCTCGACCCAAGTTAGACGGCTCACCACTCTCAGACAACTTTTTAGGTAGTCTACAGTTGGAGAGGGAGAAATAGGGATGTATTCCTGTGTTTGCCAAAAAGCTGGCCAAAAGCAAAGGGATCTACAGCTTAGTAACAGGAAGGAGCCTTCACAGGAGGTGATGCCAATGGCTTCCTCTGTGTCCCACCCCTCCATGTGGGTTTGGGTGGCGTGTGCAGCCAAGACTCTTAAGATACCTCCAGTATCACCCCTAATATCCCAGCACACTGGCTGCCCCCCTTCCTCAGGCAGGGGTGTCGATTAACCAGTACCCCATATGCCAGCACAGGCCCACATTCTCACCTGACAGCGTCCTGGCTGTGAAGCCATGCCTAAACTGCTAGAAACCAGCATGTGGCATATTAAAATACAATGAGAACATTCTGTGCACTTCCCCACACAAAGTAGGTGACCCATTTTCCACACATATTGTGGAAGCATTTCATTTTCTAACCTTTCCTCTTGTATGACACAGGGGACAGCCCTGCTACTGTTTTCCTGCAGTTATGGCCTTACTCTGCAGCCACATGCAATAAAGCTATGTAAATTGTCAGTCTTGCTCCCACTAAAGCCAATGGAAAAATCCCTGGCCATTTGGAGAAACCCAGGACATGGGTTCATCAACTTTCTGCTCCAAAGCAAAGAAAGCACTTACTTTTTACTAAGCCTCTTGACACACAGATTACCATTCAAACACATTTATGATTTTTGAATGGGTGTTTTCATCTGGAACCTCAGAGACAAGTGCAGAGGGTTTATCTAGTGGTAACAAAAGCCTCATGGCATTTCTTAGATAGAAAGAAAACTGAGTTTAGCAATTATTCATTGCCTTACATACATTCTTGCAGGCAGTCAAGCTGACTTGGCAGACTGAAGCTAATTGGGTTTACAGTAGAATGAAACTTTGATTGAAGTGCCTGCTTTAAAAAAAGTTAAAAATGACATACACACCCCAATACCCCCGATAACATTACTCTTGAGCATGTAAAACCACCACCCCACACATTACCAAAGCAGAAATGCAGAGATTTTTATTGCTTTAGCAAGCAAAGACCCACAAGTGAATAATTCTGATTTGTTTGATCTGCTGTATTCTGATCCATAATTTAGCGGCTGCAGAAAGGCTGTGTGTGGCTGACATTTGAGGCTGCTTTTGAAGTTCACAAAACCCCTGCAGTCACCAAGGGGAGGGACCTTCTTGGGAAGCCAAGGTGGGCACTGAACAAAAGGTGGGTGGGAAACAGCTCCAAAGCTAATGCACAAAATATCAGTTACAAAAAATCAGAGAATGGAAATTAATGTAGCCTCAAGTTTACAGAGTAAATAATTCAAATTCTACTGTGGTGATTTATGGAAATAAAAAGACATATTTATCGAGCCCAGCAGGCAGCAGGTACTTCTATTTTTACTGGATAAGAACAAGAATAAAAAGGCAGAAGCTTTTGCTTCACTGGGCTTTTTTTCCTATTTCATGGTTACAGTTTTAAATAAAAGAGCTCCCATGTGCTTCAGGGATATGCAATGCTCAGCAGTTTTGCTACTCCAGGGAGGGTCGCACAGATGTTTCTGTCACTGCTTATGCTGTGGGTTTCAATTTCCACACAGTCACATGGATAACCCTTCCAGGCATTCCTGGAAATTAATGGGTTTAGGGGAGGTTTTATAGAAATGACACAACCACCTCAACGTTTCAGAGATGTTTCTGCAACAGCCTGGTGTGGGACAGCACTCAACACAAACCTGCTGTTGACTGTGTGCTCTTCAAGTGCTTTCCTAAATCAATATGTGTATAATTTCAAATAGGAATTCAGATCACGGACCAAATCTCTGTAACAATTCTGGGTTATGTTGCAGGAAAAAAGTGAAAACTAGTACAGTATCTACATTCTTGAAGAAAATGGAAGATGGAGATGTGCAAAGGGAAGATGGAGGCTTCATGGGAAGCAGGAGGAAGAGGAGGCCTGGAGCATCAGCTAGGATGGGAAATAGGAAAGGAAAGGTAAGATTGCAAGAGGAAAGGCTAAGCTAGTTAAAGGTTCCCATGATTTCCATGGAATTATGCAATGGTTTGAAAGGACATTTAAAGGTCATCTAGTCCAATGCCCCTGCAAGGAGCAGGGATATCTTCAACTACACAAGAGGACTCAGAGCTCCATCCAACCTGACCTTGAATGTTTCCACAGATGGGGGCATCTACCACCTCTCTGGGAGGCCCACGCCAGTGCTTCACCACCCTCATTGTAAAAATTATTCCTTATATCTAGCCTGAATCTATCCTGTTTTAGTTTAAAATCATTACTCCTTATGAACCTTTATATATGAAATTGTGTCTCATTAATTCATCCAAGAAGCACATGGGAGCTCGTTTATTTAAAACTGTAACCATGAAATAGGAAAGAAAGCCCAGTGAAGCAAAAGCTTCTGCCTTTTTATTCTTGTATGAAATGGTTTATAGACACCTAGCACAATGGAGATAAGCTGACTTACTCTGACTTCATGAGCAGGCACCATTTCATCCCCTCTAGGACTACTACTTAGATGCAACCATATTTAAGGGACAAGTAGCAGCTGGCATTAAAAAAAATAGGCTTAAAAAAATCCCAGACAAGGAAATCTAGAGGTGGAAACCCCACTGACCTGAGCAACCTCCTGAATGTGGGAAAGGAGCTGCACTGCACATCCTCCCTACCATTTAGTTCTTCTGCCTGTCTTATTTATTTGCTGGTTTCAGAAGAAAATCTAGTCTTCAAAGGTGATGATCTACCCATCTGCCAGCTTTATCAATCAGCATCCACCGGGCCAGGCTGTGCTGCACATCAACACCTTTTTTTGTTCACTCCCATATGGTTCATTGTGTGAAGATGCCTAATTAAGAGAAGATGATGAGATTTTTAGAAAGTAAACTTTATGAGTTTTTGTGGAGGAAATGTTAGCGGTAGTGCTAAATCACAAGAGGTGGTAAGCACAGGCAGAGAGGCGACTTTGAAGGTAAACTGCTGCCTCAGTGTTGTGAGCTCTCAGAGGTTTAGACTTCAAAATTACACATTTCATGCACTGTACTTTTGCAGCCTGACAGCAGGATTTCCCTGGAGATGTTGGGGAAGGATCCTTGCAGTACTGCACACAATGCTTTGTCAGATCAAAAAATCCATCAGACAGTGGCAGATCAGAGGAACTTACAGCTATTCAATCCAACTATTTGCTACCCTCCAGATGTAAAGCTGGATAATTGACTCCACATGTGTTAATAAACGACCCTGCTTCTTAAAAGCAACACCACATGCAACAGATGGATGGAGTGTAAATTCTGATTTGGTTTTGAGACAACACGCAAACCAGAGGATCCCCTGAATACCCTCAACCACCCCCACATAAAGACGTGATGGCAGCCATGGACTGCTGGAGCTGGGGCCAGCACTGCTGAGGCAGCCTCAATGTCATTGCTGTCCCTATCCTGCTGCTGCACAGGGCTCTTGCGCTCACCCTGCTTTCAGCACGCTGCAGCCATCACAGTGATTCCTGCTGCTGAGAAAGCACAGCCAAGGGCAGAAGGGGCTGCTTCATTCACACTGATATTGTCCTTTCCCTAAATGGTCTGCTGTAGCTCCCATTGCCTGTGAATGTCCTGTCCTTACCCACTCCACTGCAGGCTTTTCTATCTGCCTTGTGTATCACTGTACAAACTGGCCCTGCAAAGACAGTGAAATTATCTTGTGAGATTATTGAGTGAAAGGACAAGAGGGGTAGGAATAGACATGGTTTAACTTTCTTCCAGGAACTGGAAGGACAGGGAGAGACTCCTGCAAATATTTTTACAAGGGCATGTAGTGAAAGGACAAGGGGGAATGGCTTTAAACTGAAAGATGGCAGATAAGGATTAGATTTTAAGAAGAAGCTCTTCACTGTGACAGTAATGAGGCACAGGCACAGGATGCCTGGAGAAACTGTGGCTGCCCCATCCCTGGCAGTGTCCAAGGCCATGTGGGATGGGGCTTGGAGCAACACGGTACATTGATAGGGGTCCCCCCCTGTGGCAGGGAGTTGAAACTGTATGAGCTTTAAGATCCCTTCCAACCCAAACCATTCTATGACTTTTGTGATCTGGCTATGGTAAATCATACAGAATGCTTTACAAGCTCTGCAGAAAATCACCAAGCTGAGTTTCCATCAGCTGCAAACTCCCACTCTTCTGTACCAACTTAAGGCAGCAGAAAATACAGCCCTGCAGCCCTTTCAGAAGTGTTTTTATCACCCTATTTAAGCAGCAATTCCATTAGCTGACTTGCACGCCTTCACCTGGGCACTTGACTCAGCTGAATGCCATGTGCTGCATCTGCACGGAGATGTGCATCTGTGCCCAGTGTGGGGCTGTGCCTTGTGTACCCATCCAGCACCTGCCCTCCTGACATCCGGATGGTGTTACCATGGGGTGTCATGCCCACAATGCACAGTCACCAACAGATGTTGCTGTGGCAATTGGAAATCATTTGGCTAGCATTAAAAATAAAGACATGACATGGTGCATAAAATGCCTGGTTTCTGCTGGGAGTCTAAATTTGGCATGTTTGGTTAATTTGATCAGATGCCATGAGCCAGGGCACCACTTGAAACCACAAGTCATTTTTCTCCTTGGAAGAGTGGATAACTGAGTCTATTAATCTGACAATACATTTAAACTGAGTTATTGTGACAAGGGACTTCCATTATCCATTTCATCTAGTTGCAAACTGTCAGAATAAATCTCAGGGGGTTAGGGAAAAAAGCTGCCTTCCTTTGTTTGCTGTTTTTATATGCCACAACAGTTTAGGCTTGGTTCACTTTAACTCATGATACTGTGTAACTATACAGGAGGAAGCTCACAAAGAACCTAGTATAGAAAATGGCAACTTTATGGTCATCAGAGTTTGTTAGGGGTTTTTTTCTTTAAAGGAGTCTTTAAAGGACTGCAAAATTTAACCACATGGCAGTATCTTCACATTGACTTCAGTGACCCTTTTCTCCTTATACATTTTTGGTTTATAAATATAACCAATTCACACTTTGGAATAATTAACAAACACCTTTGGAAACTAAAAAGAGCTTTCCTAAAGCTCTGGTTTTGTGTTGTTGGTAAAGCATGTTGACTGAAATAGTTAAACTCTTACAACAAGAAATGAATCAGCCTAAAACATAAAAGAATAAGCAATGGTATCAAGCTAAAATGTCAAACTGGAATTCAGAAGGCTGGGATTCAATTTTATGGCTGTACTACTGACTTCTTAAATGTAGGGTGACTTCCTCCCCCATCAGTTATGCAATAACAATACTTTCTTATTATCCATTATCTTTTTATTCTTGTAACTAAGCCTGTTCTAGCCGAAGAGTATTGACTGATGTAACTGCTAACTGGCCCAGAAGTCTAGCAGCCTGAAAGGTCTGCAGCAGACCTGCGTGGATGCAGGTCTGCTCAGCATGAAGGAGGATGAGATAGCTTGGCCTGCCACACAGACATGCAAAATTCACAATAACTCCACAATGAATTCAAGCCACAGTGTGCTCATGTGTGTGCATATATATGTATGAATGAAAGCAGGTAGGTGACAGCATGCAGAGAGCTGCCTGGGGAGCTTGCTTTTCATGAGACCCCACAGGCTCCTGCCCTTGCCAGTCCCCAACTGAATGGGGTCTTTGAAGGTTTCCTCCAGCGGTAATGACACTTTTACCCCTGTCTGGCACTTTGTTGTCAATTATTCCCCTTCAGATTCATTTCAAAGCCACTGTGAGCTGCAGGAAGCCCAGAGAGTGGCAGATACACACACAGCTACACCCCCCTACGCACACTTTAATTACATCCTTTACAGATAAATATTAGTTTTGAGAAGTGAATTTTAGAGCTTTTTAAGAGCTGCTGAAAGCTGGCTGTGCTCCCATGCAAAACACATGCATAAGCTCAAACACCCGAGTGCACTGGAGGGAAAAGCAAATTTAAAACAACCAAATCCACGCTTCTGGAGGACAGATAAAACCCAAGTTTACGAGGCAGCAATCTTATTTTGAGCCACAGCTATGGATTTTCAGCCCAGGTTCACATTACTGTAATGCTGGAGACACTCAAATGGGCCAGGACTGTTAGAGGTGTGAGGGTTAGCAGCTGCCTTCCACTGACTTTCAGGAGCTGCAGCTCTCGCAGCATGTCACACCAGCCTGGATATACAAAAACACATATGGCTTGTAGGTTGTTAAATAAAAAGGGGCCACACTCTTAACAGGATTTCATTGAAGCAAATAGCCAGGCCAGTCCTAGTGCATAGAATGTAGTGCATCTTGAAGCCAAGGGCAAGGACAAAGTTAAAAAACCCAAACTGTTAATCTCAAAGTCCTTTACACATTGGTTAATTTCTCAAAAAGACTCTGCTAAGTAATAAACATTGTGACTTCAACTAATTTTAATTCTACCCTCTCAGCACTGTTCCTGTGAAACAATGAAAACTCTAATTCATGATCTTCCCCAAAGTCATCATTTGGTCTCAGGAGGTGGTCGAAAGCTCAGTACGAAATGTCAGTGGCACAACTTCACAGCTCGACGCTTGCTTTTGATCAGATCTGGGAAGTGAGAATAGATGCAATATGCTTGTTCCTTTACTGTCACTGCAGAGTATTCATTAGTTTTAATTATTTTTTAGGTTCTAGGGGGAACCATTAAAAAAATTAATCACAAATGGAAGGAACAGCAGCTGTATGTGGCCATAAAAAGACAATAAAGTATTTTAGGATACACACTTGTTATGATTTATACTCAAAACAGGGCTAGAGGTAGCATATGGTGATTGCCATAAAGTAACATTTATTATAAAAGCATGGAGATTTATCTCCGAGCTTGGTTGTATGCAAGAAGTTGCATTTACTTCAATTTCTATTCAGATTGTTGTAATACCACAGATGTTTGTGGGGATTTTGTGGTTTGTTTTGGTTTATTTATTTATTTGCTTGCTTGGTTTGGTTTTGGGTTTGTTTTTGTTTTGTGTGTGGTTTTGTTTGCTTGTTTTTTAAGCTAAGCCAGGTTACTACAGTCCTCAGCCCATTGTCCCTATAAACATATCCATTAAGCAGACTTTCCCTTTCACTGATTTCAGCTGAACTATTCACATGCTTGGATGCAGGAAAGGTTTAGACGTTAGGTCAACTCCTGCTCTGGGGCAAAGATTGCTTCACCAGCTCTGGACTTGTCTTTTACAGAAGAGAAGGTACCGTCGCTGACTTCAGCAGTGGGATCCATGTACCCAAAAGGACGCTCTAGTTAATTCAAGGTTCGCTTTCCTTTAAATTCAGCATTTAAAACCTAGTAAATGTCTTGGGTGACCATTACTAAAACAATTATAACTTACTGTAAATAAGAAAAAATAGTATGTAAAATTATGATCTTAGCTTCTTCTCACTGATAGAATCTATATGGCAGGGAGGAATACCAGAAAAAGTAGAAATTCACAGTAGAGACATGCCTCCAAGAAGATGGCACAGATACTATGAAGTATTCCTATTAAAATCTGGAAATTGTAAAATTTTAACATAGGATTTGCAGCTTCTATGCAATACACCTTGAGGAACAGGACAGGATACACCCCACTTGGGGACAGTACAACAGAGGGCTCGCCGTACCTGGGGCAAGGGCAAGGATGGGCCTGGGTCAGGAGCAAACACAAGGTCTCCAGAGACCACACAAACCATGGGACAGTGTGGCCTGACCCAGCCCTGCTTGAGGGAAGGTGCTGCCAAAGCACCTGGTACAAGCCTCGCTGCCCAGTTTCCCCAAATAGCAAATGGCTGCTCATGAATGCTGAGATATAGCAGTTCCCCTGGTTGAATCCTGTGGACTGAACTGGCCACTGGCGCAATGCACTCTCCTCATGTATTTAAATACTGGAAGACATCAGCGGATTCAGGGTGCACAACAAAGTTCTGCTTTTACAGGCTATGAACAGACTACTCCTAATTCAGCAATAACGAACAAAGTGAAACTGCTCCAATAAATAACCAGCAGAAATGAAAGAGTATCAAAAGGCCAAGATACTGAAATGTTGCAAGATATCTCGTTTATTTCCCCCAATTCAATCTAGCGCAACTCACAGTGATATCCTTAAATGTCAGTACAGACACAAACCAACCTGCTGCTGAGGAAGGGAGTGACTTTAGGAAGGCAAAGCCAAAACACACTGAGAGCAGTGACACAGAGCTCCTCATCCCTTCTCTCCTAACAGGACCAGGAATAAAGATCACTCAGCACACAGGAAGAAGTGAACAGCCTCTCTTCTGTTTTGCACATAGCATGAAACCCCAGCCTGCTGGCCCCATTCCTGCTTGCTGAATGAGGGTGAAATTTAGCTGGAGAGCTGCTTGCAGCGTTTGAGCCATGCCTGTGGGGCCTGGCCATGTTAGCAGGGTGAGATGCAGCACAGCAAGGCAGCCTCCTTGCACCTCCAGCCTTTGGCCTCAGTAGGGCCAGCAGCACTGAGAGGCATTAACATCTGCACAGCTGTAATATACGGACAAAGCAGCACAGGAGCACATTACTAGGAGAGCACACTCTACTAGTACAGATCAAGATTTCTCGGCTCAGGATTAAACCATCATATCTTCTTACTCTGGGAAAAAAAAACAACCAAAGAAAAGGTCCAATGATAATAGTACCACCTACAACCCCACTGCTTGCTGCTCCTGACTTTATAGTCTACTCTTTTCCTTCTCCAATCTGATTGTGTTTGAAGTCTGGGAGAGAAAAAGGTCAAAGCTGTAAAATAGCTGCTGTGTCTTTCTCCTCTCCTTCTTTCCAGCTCAAGAAAAATGCCAGAAGTGGGTTTCGAACTTTTTCAAAGGAAAGATAATCGTTTTACCTCATCATTTCCACAGAAGCAAGGGACATGTTACCATCCCCATGGAAATCCTTCTTGTCTTATAATGAACTTCTTCATACTTAGGTATGCTGACAGAAGAGTGCAAACAGAGAGCTAATGGAAGAGAGACAGAAACTTATCACATTTAGCTTCTCCTTCAAAAAAAAAAGACATACAAGTGGACTAACCAATACATTCCTTCTTTGAAAATGGTTGAAATGAACATCATGAAATGCTGAAGATTATCAATACTTATTTCAGACTATGCTATGCTGCTTCTGCAAGGTGCTGTGAAGCTTCTGGTCAGTGCTAACACAGATACAATACTGAAAGATGCAGGCCAGATCCCAGTCTTATATAAATTCCTGTCTCCACTGGAATTCCGGTGACTGTGATGGAGAGTGGGTAGTGACACAATTGTGGTATTTATTTCAATTAAGTAGTATAAAACATCAGATCTAAACAGAGCTGTAGGCAAGGGATTTGATTATTTAGAGTTATTCTGCATTAGAATTACACTGTCTCTATAGTTTTATATTGTACTTGGACATTATATGAAATTAGTCACAACAGGGAGAAAGAATCAATCAGTCCTGGCTAAGGAATTGAGATAATGACTCATTTGATGAGATGGCTCTGGAAAATTGATAATGACGGTGGTAATTACTAACCTGGGATAGCTGCAGTGCTCATTATTCTCCTTTTACTCTACTGAATGTTAAATATTATGAAGACGTTTGTTAGAAACACAGTCTTGTCTGCAGGCTTTCAACTACAAACAAGTACTCCTCAATAGGTCTAAAATCTGTCCTCCTTTACACTCACCAGGACACAAACCCAAACCAATTGTAGTATTTGATATACAGCATAGATAGCAGCAAACAATGTATTATTTGCCAGAGTTAACATCCTGCAAGCCCGATCCACAGCAGTTCTGCCACCTTTGCTCGCCCAAAGTCAAGGACCTGTCCCACCACCGCCTTCAGGGAAGAGAAGACATCTCTGAAAATCTCATTGTTTCATTAAATGTTTTATTACCTGTGTCAGTGATGAGTCTTCCTGCTGACAGCAACTAAAAGTGGTGCCTTTTACAGCTCATCAACCCACCTCCTCAGTCAGCAAGACAGGTCCAAATCGAAGGGAGAAGGTTTCTCCCCAGGACAGGCAGTGATGCTGGGTGCAGGAGGTCCCCAGCTAGGGAACAGGGAAACACCTCAAGCTGAACAGCTCCTCCAAGGCATGTTTTGGATAGAAAGTGCTCTCTAATATAACTATAGAAAGATATTAGACCCTAAAAAGCTGTAACTAACAATAACAACATCTAGCAGCTGTGCTCTCAAACATCTGTTCCACACCCCACACAGTGCATTGCCTGACTTATTCAGATTTTAAGTAGCTTGGCAGAGGGTTTACCTTCTGTTGAGCAGCAAGCGATGAAACCAAATGCTCTGTAACAAGCAGGAGAAGGAAAAAAGTTCTTCCTTGTTAATGCTGAAGGGAAACAAATTTCTGACTTCTGAACAAGGCAGACATTTCACAAAGCAGCAGGTACCCTAGTGTGAGGCATCCCTGCCATGGCAGAGGGACTGGAATTAGATGATCTTAATGTCCTTTCCAACCTAAACCATTCTATGAGTCTACGATCCTCCTGGATTGAGGAATTTTGAACTCCTAGTCAACTTTCCTAATTACTCCCGTCTGCCAAATTCTTTTTTGCACCTGATTTAGCCCAAAATTGCTTTCAGCCTTATGAAATGGGTTCTTTTTAATGCACCCTATACAAACATTATTGATTTTTTACTTCAGTTCCTTAGTGGCCAAGTTGTGTTGTATGCTAACTCCATCTTTCTTTGTCAAGTTTGTCAAACATGCGATTTTTTCCAGAAGGATTCATGAATTTAAGAACCTCATCTGTGGATTATAGAAAGAACACCTTTTATTACTAGAAATAAGCTATCTACTCAAAATTCACTGTGACAAGATAGCTTCTCCCCTCCATAGCCAGCCCTGCTGCTCTCCAGGGAGCAGTAATGTTATTACAGGGCCCCAACTGCACCCCCAGTTCCCCCAGGCTCATGCAAGAGGCATCACCTAAACCTAGTTTAGCATCTCAGCCTTGCCTCACCTCCTCTCAAAGGACTCACAGTGCTCCCGCAATGTGGTACCCAGACACACCTGAGGACTTTATCCCACAGGGATGTTCCTCTGTGTGATCCACCTAATCACCTCTGCTGCTACAGGGTTTCTACTGTGATTTCTGCATTAGGATTCAAGACCTAATGGAGCTTTCCCTGTAGAAATCTGCACTAGGACAGTGTAGATCACAGCACTGTTCCCCATAATACTTAAACCCAATGAGCCGCTACTGGGAAAAGTCAAGGCTTTTTTATTTACAACTGTACCATCATTAATGCCGCTTATCTTTAAGCTTTCAACTCCTTGTTGTGTTAGATTGTTTTCAAACAAGGCAAGAGCAGTGATGTTCACTGTGTGCCATTTATGAACTGTCAAGAAGAGGGTACATGAACTCTGCTGGGGTAAAGGAAGATGATGACAATTTTTAACTGTAGCCTCTGCTTTCAGGCTTCTTGTTTAGCTCCTTGACAAACCCACTGTAACCCAGGCTTGTTGCTGCACTGTGCATACATCCAATTATTCTGATACAGCATGGCATGACAAAAACAATCCAACCATACAATCCAAACAATACACTTTCAGTTTAAAAATCCATTTTTTGTCTTAAACCTCTTTTTCTCATTGCCAGGACAGATCCTGGCTCCTTAATGATACTCTATCTTTCAGAGGAAGTGGGATTTGGATAACTGCTCTCAGGGGTTGACCACACACATCAAATAGTTTATTTTACTAATCTGTGCAGGACTGAAGAAAGACTCAAAAAGGCTACATCTGCAAAGGTCCCCAGGTGAGTTAGCTCTGACCACTGCCTCAGTATTTAAAAAAATAACCATAAACAGAACTCACCTTCTGCATTTCTCAAAAGGAGATTTTGCAGTATTTACGAGAGGCAGTCAACAAAATTAATGAGACACATAAAGTTAACAGGAACCCAAGGAGATCTTGCAACTGTTAAACCACCAAGACAATGTGACCAGAGATCTGGCTATGTGTCCCAGAGCCAGCAGGTCTGGCCTACTGACTGCTCTGTGCTCTGTCTCTGGTCCCACAAGTAACCACCATGACACGAGTGCCAGCAGCCCTCCATAAACCATTTACACGAATCACTATGGCAGCAGCACTTGAATTTCCTGAAGGATACAAGACCTAATGGAGCTTTCCTAAAGAATTCAGGACACAGTCATGCTGAGTGTTGAGCTCTTCTGAGTGTCCCACTGCAAGCATCAGTATGGAGCTGCTCCTTATCAAACATTTCTTACCCTTAGTTTTTCCATCAGGAAGAGACATCATATTTGGGAGTCTAACTGCAGTTACAAGAGCTAGATGTCAAAAATAACTGGCTTAAGTAGGTGGGAAATCTATCCATCTGAAACCAGGGATGCCAAAGTAAGGATGAAGAGAGCTGTTCTGTAGCACAAATGCCTTTCACAGCTTATCTGAACCACAGCAATACTAAATCTCAAGTCTCTGCTTGCAGCTGTGCTCAGCTGAGACTAAAAAAGTCATTTACATAGTCACCTCCACCTAGAAAGATGTTACCTTCAAACACATTTCAGGAGCAGGCCCAAATTTAGGGCATTTATGATCCTGACTGCCTGTAACACTCTACATGATCCACACCTGCTCTGTGCATTTCCTTCAGCGTAAACAAAGGTACCAAATTTCTGTTCAAAAGTGCATACAAGCTCAGAGAGTTAATTATTGTAATTACCAACTGAACAGACTCAGAATGCTAATCTACTATAAAGTGGTCTGTTAATTGGTGTTAAACTGTCATTAGCCTGCCATTTCCCGTGTTATCAAGCTGACCTGGAGCACAGTACCACTGAAAAAAAACAATCTATTTCCTATTTTTGGCAAACAGCAATTGCAGATTTGAAGAAGAAAATCTATATAACTGGAATTTAAATTATTACAACAAAGGAAAGCATCATTCTGCTGCTTTAAAATACAGGAGTTTAATACATGTAGAATTGCATTTGTATGCATCTTTCCATGCACTGCTCTCTGCCTTGTTCCCTCCAGCGGTGTCCATGTTGGTCTGTTCACTGACCCCAGCCTTCCCAGTGCTGCTGCAGTGCTTGAGCTCTGCCAGCTCAGGTGCTCACTGTTGTCAGGGCACTGACTCAATCCCTTTGCTGTAATCTACAGGTGAAACAGCAGCTTTCCTCCCAGTGTCTGAAGCCACAAGCCTGCAGCCTTCTCCATTACAGGAGTCTCCATTTCCCAACCCACCAAACACAGACTCCATCCACTCCTGCTTTGGTATCGCTGGGGACTTAAGACCTGGTACCTGCAGTTACGGAGAGTCTAAAATGACCTTTAGAAAGTTTAAAAACAATTCATTGCCTGATAATTTCACCAGAGAGCAATCTCTGAAATACTCACCTGCACATTGCCTCCCTCTCCCTCCGAGAGCCCACTGCACCCATCTCAGCATCCCTTGCCAAAGGATACAGGGCAAAATTTTCTGATCTGATAGATGAGCAAGAGTTTGAATTTGGGACCAGTGATTCTTCTAATCAGAACCTCTTGGTGTTCATGTACCTTGAAAATCAGGTCTGGGATATTAGATAAGGAAAAAAAGGCTCAAAGATTCAGAAAACCTGTGGAAATAGGAATTTGAAATTTCCTGAGGTTCTTTCAATCATATTTTAGCTAGAACTAGGAAAAAAGTTTGTCATTTAGAATTATCTCCTGTTCTTACTTTTCTTTGTACTGCTTGCCAGTGCACAGCTGCTATTCTAGCTCATTTATGTCAATTTTTATATTCCTTCCAGAATCCTTCCATCACCTGCCTTTGCATGTTGAAACACTAACCAGATCACTGGAGAAGTACAAAAAGGAAAGAAATAAAACTTTCAGTGCCATCAATAATAAACACAGGAAGTTTCCAGAAGTAGGAATCCATCTAATTCAATGTCTTTCACTGCTCGTGGCTACTATTCCTCCATTCAGGCTTCTCTGAGACATCTGATTATTTATCATTTTCTTTCCTTACATGGGGAGAATACCTGAGTATACCCACGTAAGACTCATTTCTCCTCTTTCTCAAAAAAATGTGCAGATCTTCTTCTATTTGATACCCTTTACTGTCACACAAATGCTCATCCACAGGAAATTCCCATTTATTTTAGCCTGCAAGACCCTGTTACACTGATAAACTGATCCATGTGGCAACCAGACATCCCATTCCTTCTTCTTGGTAGCAGATAAGCTAAGAGGCCAACATCACTTCTGTGCAGAAAACATAACCCCAAAATTGCCCATCCAGCAATATGACTTCTTTGTCAGCATCTTCCATATGAACTGGAAGTCAAATTAATACTTGCAGGTGACAGATACCTCTTCAAAGAGCTCTAACACAGATCATCAGTACTGTCTGTCAACTTCTCTCTCTGAGTAATTTTCTTGGCAGTAGCTGCTGCAGAAAAGCTATACATACCTATATGAGTTTTGCACATTATACTCAACATTATGCAGTGGTACCAGTGACCATTTTTTTTTGGCAGGAGATTAGAAAACTGTCAGTCCCTGTCTTTTTCTCAGCCTGCCCTATTACAAGCAGAATTTATTGTTGCTGGGATACTGTCACCAGGACATTTGCTGGACGTTTTGCTTTGCTTATCTTCAAAGATACTGTAAGTGCTACATATTCCCTGCCTTCTATCTAACTCCCTCATTACTATTCCATCAACTGCTTACGCCTTTACAGTTCCTCCAGTTGCCTTCATGTGATCTTACTGCTTTATTTTCTGCCAGTGACTTTAAATTCTGTTTGAGTGTGTGCTCCTCTTACCTCAATAAAGGAAAATAAAACTATACAGATGGAAAGCTACCTCTTACACTGCTTGGGAAGCAAGTTCTCCATTAGAGGAATCACTTGGTAAGGCTTGAAGAAAACTGATGAGCATGACGTCAAGGACAGCCGCCAAAATCATTATAGCTTCCTCTACACTTCAGTCAATAATGTTTCCTTCCATTTTACCTTACTGATATGTACTGACACAGTCCAAAACAATGTAGAGACAGAGCAAAGACCAACATCAACTTTCTGCTATTTCAGAAGATTAAGGTCTTCTTCAGTGTGCAAGGGAGTGACTTCTCTAAGCCCCATTCTAGAGAATAAACAAACAAGTAAAGAAAGATGCCATTGTGTTGATCTATATTTTGTCCTAAATTAAGAATGAAATAAAAATGTAAACATTGTCTTAATACTGTTAAGAAAGTGTTTTAGTGCAGGAAAAATAATTAAAACCTGTCCTTAATGTCTTGGGACGCAATGGACTCTTTGCTAATGACTTTTCACAGGCACTAACAATGATATTTACAGAAAAAAGGAAAACTGGAGAATGCCATGAAGCATTGTTGCTGTTTTCTAAATCAATCAAAGATGTACAGCCTTTCTCTAACAGAAGGCATGCAAAAAGCACAGGGACCTCTCATTTCTTGGATGATTAGTCAAGACTTACTGTTCAGCAGATGCTCATATGACACAGGCTTCTTCTGCACTAAATAAATGTCCTTCCTTACAGGCATTTGCTTTTGGGACTCAGCCGAAGTGGTCTGTTGGGAGCTCAGAGACAGAAACTCAGATGACTGGCTTGCTGTTTCTGTTTCCTTTGGCAAAAAGTTGGGTGCTAATTCAAAACAAAGCGTTGGCTTTTTGACGGGGTGTGTGGGCTGGCAGCCTTATGCTTGCAGAGTCATGCAAGGCTACAGGCAATGCTTTTCTCCTAGGTTTTTTACTCCTAGAACAGATTGCCCAAAGAAGAGGTAAATGCTCCATCCCTGACAGTGTTCAAGGCCAGGTTGGACAGAGCCTTGGCCGACACGGTCTAGTGTGAGGCACCCCTGCCCATGGCAGGAGGGCTGGAATTAGATAATCTTAAGGTCCTTTCCAACCCTAGCTATTCTATGATTCTATGATTAATGATTGTGCCTCAGCTTCTGTTGAGGGTAACTGCAAGACTCCTAAAGCCCATTGGTTTATGACTCCAAACACCAACATTTCTTCCCCCCACATCAAGAAACCACATCTAGTAGCACCACCTATTGCATTGGAAATGCCCATAAAGAAGCCACATCTACCAGAACAGTCCCATCAGCCAACTTTGGTGCCTACCTCATAGTTAATTATTTCTGCCTGATCCATTTGCTTTGCCATTATTACTGCGGTGCCATGACTTTTCTTCCACACACTGAAATGATGACTGAAACAATGTATTTTGTACGTGTCCTAAAAAATCCATAAATCACTGGATTTTAAACCTTTCCTCTGTAATTTGGCTATTCCTGTTGTGATGCTGGGCTTAATACTGCAAACTAGGACCAGACTGATCCGATTACGTGTTTCATGCCTAGGGCTAGCTCATTAGTGACCTTATCAGGATTTGTCCATGTGGACAGAGAGCAAAGTAAGGTCTGAATTTGAAGAGTGCTATTTCTGAGCAGTAATTCCCTTCACGGATGTTCTTAGTGCACCACACTGAAAGCGAGCTCATTCACTTTCTAAGCAGAGCAAATGCCCTGTATCAAGGACTTACAGAAACCGCTCTCCCTGCACTTTGTGCAAAGACAACAGAAAAAAAGCAATCTAGATCTTGAGGGCAGTGGGGGTGATCCGAAGAGCATCCTTCTCCATTTGCTCACCATTTGTTCTCCACAGAGACTAGCTCCCCGGTTAAAGCATGTAGTTAGGATTTACATTGCCTCCCACTCTTCCCATGGCATGGCAAGAGGCAGCGATGGTGACAGGACCTCCTGCTCCAGCTAATGCACATGGACATCCCAGGCTGAGACCTGCGCCTGGGGATGGAGAGGAAAGGGCAGCCAGAAGTGGGTGATGACCAGGAGGGCCCTGGGAATCACTGGCTCTGCTAATTGCCTAAATTCAATCATTTTCGTACAATGCAAGAAAGCAAGGGGCAGATTATGTATAACCCTTTGCTGCGGACAGGCTGTTAAACTACATGCTAGCTTTTAAGAACTGTCTGCTCTCCACAACTGTATTTTTTCATGTAGTAATTTCCTAACTAACTATTTCTCCCCTTTGAAAATTTGCACTTTTTTTTCTAGCTTCTCCAACAGCAGCAAAATTATTTATCCCATTTCCCCACATAAAGGTTTATTTTATGTTATGAACAATGGTAAGAAGAGAACAATACAGGAAACTACACAAAGATACCCCCTGCCAGGATCAGAGAGAAATTTCTTATCTTTGACACCTGCTGGACACTAATCCTTTGCATGCCTGGATTTACAATTAGTAGCCCCCTGTAACGGGATTCACGCATGCAATTCCAGCTGCTGTTCAGCGCTGCCCTCTGCCTCCCCAGGCCTCTGGAAGGGACTGAATCCTGCTTTTTGAGTTGATAGCATTCAAGGAGGAACTTCTTTATCTCCAACATCTGCTAAAGGGGTACTTCTGACAGATTACGTTGGAAAACCTTTGATTTGACACAAATACATTCCTTATCTGCGGATGGATGAGGGAAAAACACATTTTCTTACAAAAAAGACATTTGGATCAGGGATCTCTGTTAGTCCTCCTGTGCCTCTCCATCAGCCTTGCATCAGGCACATGCCCTGTTGGACTGTATTTGCAGGGCAAGCCTTTCCTCCTCCACCCAGGGTGGTGACTGACTGCTTAAGTTATCCTACCTTAATTGCCAGGTTTTCTGCTCAACAGACAAAACCAGCTTTACCTTATTCATGCCCTGCTAGACCCCACTGATGAAGGATCTTTCTTGCTTCCTTGTGACTACCCATACCCAGTGACCTGCTGTGCTGCTCCTCCTCCAGAGACCCAGTGCACAAAGCAATTGACAGCCAGAATAATTACATCCGTTAGCTACTGACTGGGTTTTCTTTTAGTTTGTCCTGGAATCTGGAAGGCCAGGGAACCTTCTGTAACAGCAAATTAACTTGCATTTAAACTTGTACCCTATCAAGTCCTCAGTACGGTTTTTCAGCCCAGCATTTTGTTGGAATATAACAATACCTTAATTTTGCCCATCTGAAAATATTTCTATGCTACATCAAGTGAGTCAGCTTTGCACAGTACAGAAAACTGAATAGAAATATTGTAAAGAATACAGTTCTTTAAAGTAGTAGTGGTATTTGAAAGCCATCTACTGCTTTAAAGAACAGCATTTTATTAAGTATTTCAAAGGAACTTTGGAGCTATTATTTCTTATTTTGCTATTAAAACCTGTATGTTTGAATATTAATCATTATAGAACCTTTGATGCAAAAAACTATGAATAAAATAAATTCTGAGGTCTATTTTCACACTAAGTTATATTAAAATATTCCTTCATCTCCGTTATTAATTTAATGCACATTTCAAAGTGTCTTACATATTAGGAATAAGATTCTACTAAATAATCCAAACCCCTATGGCTTCGTGAATTTTCTTCCATTAACACACTATGTTATTTCCAATTGCATTCTAGTGACCTTTAAATAAACTTTCTGAGTTACTAATTAGCACAATAAACAATAGATTCCCATTTCATGGGCAATTTCATGGTCAAGGAACCCACTAGAGACAGGCTGCACGTTCTGCAATATTCATACCTGCAGCAAGCATCGGAGCATCTCTGTTAAAAGCAATTTCCTTTCAGCAGTATCTCTAGGAATACGTGTCAGCACATTTTTTGCTTAATTCCTGATAGCTGATCCTAATTCTTTCATCAGCATACTTAAGACCTTAAAGGAGTGGTCTCACACAGGAGGGAAAAGGCATGTTTTAAGATTCACAATAACAGCAGCAAACCGCCCTAATGACAGCACAGTCTGACAGCAGGGACATTTGGAGCACATAGAGGAACAATATACATTGTGCCATTGTCACAGCAAATTTCTTATTGTTCTGTTCTCAGGGCAAGTTTCTCAATTATGCGTAATTTGTTTTTATTACAAAATTTAATTTGAAGCAGTTGCTTTGCAGATGGGTTAAAGCATTTTTTTTTATGTTTCCAGCAAGACAAAACCATTACTGCTATTGCATATAAAAGTACATCATGTTACGGCATAGCATGGGAGATGCTTATCATGGAAACATTGCAGGTACACAGGAAGGAGCAATTTGCATGTATTTGTGCCTGGCTATGACCACGTACCTGCCTGGCTTGCTCTCAGAAAGCCCTGAGGGGCTCCAGCTGGTGCGGTTCTCCTTGCAGCCTCTCACTGGAGAGCCGGCAGTGCCACCGCAGCTTGCCTTCCACCATGAGGAGAGCACAGCCAGCATCTGTGGCACCAGACAGGGGGCAAAGACCTCCTGAAGTTTCACTGTTGCTGTTGAAAGTAAAAAACAAACAATGACAAAACCCAAAACTCCCCAAGCAAACAAATGTTGTGGTTCCAAAGTACATAAGGATGGCTGGATGGGAGAAGCAGGGTATGAAACACCAAGCAGAAAGACAAGGGCAGGGTGGTGAAGGGGAATAAGCACTTGCTGTCAGCTGAGGAGATTGTTTCCAGTCTCACAGTCTCACTGATCTCGGGGGACAGCTTAATTTAGGGGAAACAGAACCACTCTAGTCTCACCCCATCCTTCCTGTTCTCCCTCTTGTGGGGAGATTTC
Source organism: Forpus xanthops (assembly GCA_032466535.1). Taxonomy (NCBI): domain Eukaryota; kingdom Metazoa; phylum Chordata; class Aves; order Psittaciformes; family Psittacidae; genus Forpus; species Forpus xanthops. Next base: position 54,962 of record JASSUY010001549.1, read on the forward strand.
TGGGGCATGAGCTATCTCCTACTGTGCATTTCTACTACCACTAGCATGGTGAAGTAGACTATTCCCCAAGGTTGTATCACTGATTGCAGAGTCACTAAATCACAAGACAACTGAGGCTGGTGGGGATCTCAGACCATCCTACCCATGCTCAAGCAGGGGCAGCTGCAGCAGTTTGTCTGAGGACATCCTACAGCCCACACCACTAGCCACTGATCTAGCTTGTAATCCATCCCTAAATGCAGCCTGTAACCAGTTTGCTGGTATCTGAGATTAAAGCAACGTCTGCTTCTTCCTATGAATCTGAAAACCTGTGTCTTTGCCCTCTGCTTCTCATCTCTAGCAAAGACAGCATAAAGGAAGCAGACATAAGAAAAATTAAATTCTATACATTGAAGAAGCTGGGAAGGGAAGGTCTGGGAAGGGAAAATATCCCATGTGGGCACAAGGAATAAACACAGGTCCTGAATGCACTGAAGGTGATGCACACTGGCAACACACAGGGCTTGCTGCTGCCTCATGCATAGTGCAAGAGTCATGCAGGTGATCAGAAATGGTGTTCCTGAGCATCCACAGGCAAAAATGCACCCAGTGCCGTGTGGCCCTCCACTGTGTCTCCAGGACACTTGTGAGCAGCAGAGGATGGGAAAATAAACCCTGTGCATCCACAGCAGCAACATTAAAAAAGAGAAGAGGAAGAATATAAAAGAAGGGTCTATCTGGTCAAAAAATAAGTAAAAGCTGTGGGTACAGTGGGACAGGTCTCCCATCCCCAGCTTTACCATCCAGTTGCCATATAAACCCATTACTGCACAGCTCTGGGGCCCCAAATGCTGCAAACCTCCACCAATGCCAAGGAAACTCATCCCTCCACACCAGGCTCTGCAGAGGTCTGTCCTTCCCCAGCCTGAGAATGCCCTGGTAACCTGACTGTGGATAGCTGCAGCTCATATAGCAGAGTTTCCTAGATGGTTTGTGTTATTTAAGGGAGTTAGAGACAATCTTTTGTTTGATATTGGTGTGCCCATATAGAAAATTACATTATATGCATCATATTCTGGAAATATACCACAGTCCACTAGGTCAAGTAAATATTGTATTGATGGAAAAAGAAATAACAAAACATTAAAGGAAAAAATCAATGAATGCTTTAAAATCTCATCTTTCAGCCTCACTTAACTTTGTTTAGGCAGGCAGTAAAGTTCCCACGAGCTCTAAAAGTAGGTATGATGCAGCGCTGAGCTGACCACACTTGCTGCCAGAAGCAACACCAGCTGGAGGGAGAAGAAGGTAACCTTCCCCCAGAGACATCAGCACTTTCCTGGTGCCTGCAACAGCACTGAAGAGAGAAGCTGGGTTTTTTATAACCCAGGTCTGTATTAATGAAAATTAGCATTCACCTGAGCACCTCCAAAGCAGCCCATTGTACTGACTACTACCAGCTTTAAGGCTGCTCAAGCTGTAGGCTGAGGAACCCACCAACACTTGCCTATTTGTGCAAATAAATAAACATCAGCTTGTTTCATCTTTTTCAGCTAGAGATATGCAGTGTCATCTCTGTTTGCTAGATGAGGAAAATAGTGGGGGAGCACACTGGGCTCTGCTGCAGGCCTTGTCTGCCGTACTCATTCAAAATGCAGAGTTGCTGATGTTAAATGCTTTTATATAGGCCAAGTCTCTTTCAAAAGTGGTCCAGCATTAGGTTAGTAAGTCGATATTTACACATAAGATGATGTGCCCTGTTTTTACAAAGTGCTGAATATCCATCCCAGAAGTTCCCGTGTGGGGCTTGGAACTTTATTTTTGGCTCCTTGTTTTATAGAAAGACCATCTGTAACAGCTAGCTCTAGCTGCCATGTAATTAATTCCAAGTTATATAAACCATTCATGAATAAGCATTATTTTCCATATATTAAATTTGCAGAGATAGGTTTCAGAACTGAATTGGCATTTAGCGTGGTAGGCCTCAGAAATTGTCAATTAATGCTCCTTGACATTTTATAAGTATGTTAATTTATATTAAACCTACTGCAGCTAACTTTGCATAAGATAACTCCAAGCCTCAGTCATAAACTAGAAAGACTTATGCAGTTCAGGAGCATTATGGCTGCTCTTTATCATCTTTTTGACATAATGCACATTGTGTATGCAATGCAGTGAAGATAAACACATACATAAAGCAGGCAATTACCTCAGTTCACACAGACTATCATATTTATGACCATTTGTGGGGGCTTCATATAATTCATTTACTGTAGGTGCTAGAGTAAATACATCATTATAAACACATGAGCCAGGCTATGAGAGGCAGGTATCAAGATTTGCTGCCACCCAGCTAAGCCAGCAAAAAGCTATTACTCCTTTCACAGGTGGTTAGTGGTGGTCAGGGGAGGCTGACAGAAGGAGGTCAGTCTGGAGCCACTCACTGCCAAGCAGTGTCAGGGAATAAAGGCAAGATAGGGCAAGGAGAGGATGAAATTTGGCTCCAAATTGTTCATTTTAAAGGCAGGTGTTCCCTGTGTCAAGTGGCCACCTGCAATGGATGCGGTTTTGCAAGGAGCTGGCAAACTTTCAGCAGGAAGGGATGGTGGCAGGGCTGAGCATGGCCATAGCTTGTCCTGGTCAGAACATTTTCCTTCCCTCAGGGTCAGGTATCCACCATGGGCTAAAGAGGATGGAGAGCCAGATTTGACTTGAAATACTCAGGTATTTGAGCAGGACCCTACAAGAAGGCAGGGGAAATGCAGGAAGCGTGTTCCCAGTGCTGTCCACAAAACACAGCACTGATGCCACTCCACAAGGCTCTGAACAGCTGCTGCTGAGCTGGACTGGCTCTTCTGGTGGAGTAAACCGGCTAGTTTAGTGACCTGCACCAGGGTTGTTTCCAGCCCCACAAACACTGTTGATTAACGATGGAGGATGGCTTCACAGAACACTCTGCCCATTGAAATTGCCACTAATATCGGTACATTAAATATGACTAATCAGGGGCAATTAGGGCCTAATTACTCTCTCTGTTGTCCTCCCTGCAATTACTCACCCTGCTATGAAGGAGCAGAGGGTGGGCAGATGAATGTGCCATTTGGATGTCCTATCATTTCACACCTGATTTCATCTGACACAAAATGGAGAAGGCAATAAAGGATCAAATCAGAAAAACCATTTAACTTCACAGATTATGAGAGGATATATCACTCAAAATTTCCCAGATTCTCAGTTAAACCGGTATCAGCCTGTCTGACTTGAATCCCAAAGACACACATGCTGTACAGGCACATATCTGTGACTTGACAGCATAGGGAGTTTTAGATGAATGTTTGATAAATGTAGTTTTCTACGCATGTTTCCAGAATCTGAAACATCTTGCAGTTATATCTTCTGCAATCATTGTCTATCCTATCCCACAATGAATATGAGGGATTACTTTAGGAGTTAAAACACATGCACATCTTTTTTTATATGATAGGGCCTGATAAGAAATTAATTACACAAGTATGGTGAGAAAACCAAAAAGATAAGGGCTGTTGTACAAGAAACACAGCTGACATCTTAATAGTGCATCATTTTGGTAAAGGAAAAGTGGGACTAAATTAAGCACTTCCTTCTGTAAATACGTATTAAAGTAAACTGATTAGAACAGCTCCCACTAGCACCATTTCATGGCAGCAAAGAATAAAACAATAAACATCAACATTTCAATTTTCATAGTGCTTTTGTAACTCAGCTATGAGAATTTGCTTTTCACTTATGGCTTGGCCGAGGGAAGGCCACAGCTAACCATGTCAGAACTTCTCCATCTGATATATCCCTGAATTGCTCATTTATTGACAAAGAAAGACTTGGCTTCATAGCTGATACTGTGGTGAAATTATTTTGGAGAATGTATGAAGTTTTGGGACTTAAGTCTTGATTTGACTAATGCTGCTGGAGCATTTGATAAAAATTAGTGTTTAATGGTCATCTGACATCAGGACACTGCTGTCTTAATCTATCCTGGAACATTAAAATCTCAAAGTAAAGACTAATCCTTGTTCCTTGTGGTTTAAACAGATAAAATGTAGAGAAAGCAGAAGTTAAAATCATGGGCCTACACATCAGTGGCACAGTGAATAGACACCGGGCTCTAAGGTCATTGTCTACAGCTTTTCCCACCAGAGTTTTCAGTCTCTGTTATAATACAGTTTCCTTCCAGTGAAGCGGTGCAGAACCTTTCTCAGGTGTATACTCAGCACTGCACCGGTCTACACACAATAATCCAGGACTTGAATATCCATCAATTTCCACGTCCACACAGCTGGACAACAGTTTCTTGCACTCATCATTCAGCTGATGGGGCTGGCAGTAGAGGATTGCTGTAGCTCATTTTAACAATACTGTTCTTGTATTTCTAAATATTCCACCCTTATGTGACAAGAATTGTATCAGAAAAAAACTAACTGAAAATCCAAAATTTGCTTGTGTTGAGGCAGCGCAGTCTGACCCTGCTTCTCTATGAACACATGGAGGCCGGCAGTCACAAGAAATGACTCTGAGTAAAAAGTGAGTGACAAGTGCTCTAGCCAGGAGAGGTAAAACATGCTCAGCCTATTGTACAGCACCAGATTCTGGGATATTCCAAAGCTTGGGAAGTATCATCTTTCAGAAACAAAAAGTAGGGCAAAAAAGTACAATGTTGTTTCTTGAAACAAATAAATGTGGGTCAGTGGAAAATTCATGCCCTTATGCAAAAGCCTGCCTAAGTTACTGCTAAACACCCCGAAAAACAGCTTTGCAATTTGACAGAGCTTGCGGGGTGCCCAGGCATTTTAACCAACTGGGGATCAAACATCCAGGGCCAATCAGGGAAGTATTAAGAGCATATTTTTATTTCCTGTTGACATAGCACTGGTGTCTTTTCTTATTTTAATACAATGAAAACTTATGTACTTGCTTAAATCTGGCACAGAAGAGCTGTCTTCTCCTTGCTGGTTGCCATCTGCCATATCTTCTGATTCAGAGAAGGCTTTTTTAAGAGGTGCAAAGCAAGTACAAAATCTGACACCACAGCGGGCTACTGGAAGCTGTCCTGAGCTCACCAGAACTGACATGCTGAGGAAGGACAAGTGACAGCAGAGGCTGAGACCAGCCAAAGCATCACTGTTCTCTGCCCCCACCTCCCTCCTCTGGAACACACAGACCTCAAAGTGGGATGGTGGTGTTGAAAGCAGAAGCAACAGAAAAAAGGATTATTTTTCTTACAGTGGTTGCTGATTTTGCTAATCCCATGTCCTTTGGACCACCTTGAAGGTGCTGTCTGTTGAGCATGAACTAAAGCAAGCACATTTCATCACACAGAGAAGCCCAAGCTCTCACATTGAGGGAGCAAGCAGACTTTTATGAACCACTAATGAGCAAATAATACATTTCAACTACAAATAGACAGTCTTGTGTAAACTCACAGAGTAATCCTGCACTGTACATGAGCCAAAAGCAATAAGTGCTCTGCACCATGTCTTTACAATAGAGCTAATGTATGTGGCTTGCTTCATCTGACAGCGCAGAGCCTTGTTAGCTTAAGCATCCTTCAGCAGCATTTCCAAAGAATTGGATTACACTGTATAAAAGCCCTGGCACCGTGTCTGTTAAATGACATGGCAGTTTTTACACTTACTGCGACCGCTGGAATAATTTCCATCTTTCCAAGGCCACACTCTGTAACACAATGCACCTGGAGAAATCAGTATCACCAGTGCTCCATGTCCGCCTGTGTGCTGCTTGGGCTCTTTTGAGAGGTTCAACAGCAGTGCGACCCTCTCCAACCCATGCAGAATATATTTCAAATGTAACGTACTGCTTACCGGGTGCAGCTATGAATTTGTGACAAGAAAACATCAAGGCAGTTCATGCTGGCTAGCTGAATTCCCTAAGTGAGAGATAAACAGAGTGATAATATCACGAGGAGCTGAGAAGAGTTGAGCCTAATAAAATTTTCAGCCCTGGGGCAGAATACAACTGAGACTAATGCCTGAGTAAGACTGGCATTTGTTTCTCAAACATGCACATGGTTTAACACATGGTGTAGGATGGATCATACAGATCACTTCAAGGGTAACAAGGGCGTTTGTGAAGGAAGAAGCCTTCTCCATTTGCAATTGCAGCAGTGGACAGATACAGTCCAGTGTGTCACAACACAAATCACTTCCCAGTGTCCTTCAGCTTTGCCACATCTCTGTTTTTGGGGAAAAAGGAACAGAAAGCTCAGCAAAACACTTCTGGGTTTTTTCCAATGTAAGAACTGGTATGTTCTCAATAAATGGATGTTTGTATAGAAAGCAATTTATTTGGAGATGAAATATTTCTAGCTTTTACAAAAAGTCATATTTCTCTAGATTCCATGTCTGCATTCTGTGGATCCCACTCTCTCTCCCTTTTTACTGTCATTTCCCCCACTGAAAAAAAACTGAGTGAGAAAAACAGCATGAAAAAGCAGTTCTGCCCAGATTTAAAACCCCAGTACATTCAGAAAAGCACCCATGGTTTGAAGGGCAACCTTTTCCAGACAATTTTCATACAGGAAAGACAAGAGATGTCTGCAGAAGGTTAAATGCTATTGGTGTAACCAAACTCTGCATCTTCCCCAGTTCATTGCTGGTTTTGTGACTGTTTCACCTTGGCAAGCTTGGGTTCAAATCCAGACAATTTAAAAACTGGGGAATGTACTGAACGAGCTGTCTGGCTCCTTCCAGAGCACAGACAGCTTTGGGAGCTGGAAGTCCCAGACCTGCTAGGCTGCTTGAGACCCTGGAGATCTGACATGGCTGGAAGTCCAGGTGGTGGTTGGGAGAGGAACAAGCTACAGGTTACAGGCCTCTGGGCACCCACCACACTGCTGATGTGCATAGACACTTTCTGCACATACATGGACCTGATGGTACTGCTGCTTTGGCTCCTGTCTGTACCTAAACCATACAAACCTCCAGAAACTGAGATCTCCGTCCTCTCCTGCTTCACAGAGCAGCAGCTTATCATTGTCCTTTCCACTGTGGGTGCTGGTGGGAGGAGAGGTGATATCCAGTGCAACAGGGGAGCAATCAAGAGGAACATACCACAACAGACAGCAATCTGGAGACTGTAAAAATGAATAGTTTGTTTCACTGATTTTGATGTGGTCATATCATCTGTAAATTATATACCCAGCTATTTTTCCAGTTAACCATTATTCTGTCAGGCGATTGGCTGCCAGTTCCAGCCCTCCTAACCATATGCACAGCTGTAAACCTTGAAAGCAGCTGTCTCCAAAGCAAGCCAGCTCAGGAAGAATAGGGAAACAAATTACATAAAAGCAGATTAACTTCTCTTTAACTTCCTTCAAAATGTTTCTTCCCTACAGCCTCTTTAATCCCATTTTTTAAGGGAATTTGGTCTCTTTAGTTGTTATACTTATCAGTATGAATTGTATTTAAAGCTTTATACTTTCTGTTTCTGCCCATGGACCTGTTGCAGCTATAATCCTCAGTCTTTTCAATGGTGGGGATGGCTCTCTGAGCAGTTATCAGCCTGTTGCACTGATACTTTCCAGAAGAAAAAGGCAGCCAGGGCATGCTTGGTGCATTTAGTTGAGAAACCCCTTGGTGGGCAGTGACAACATTCTGACAGTCTTGGGGTTTTTTATTGTCTTCTCTTTTAACCTTGAACCACTTGCATATGTAACTCCCATGCACCATCTCACTGAACAGGCAGCACCTGTCAGCCAGAGGCTGGGTTTAACCAGGACTGACATAATGAAAAGATACTGTGTGAGGACATTTCTAACAAATACACTATTTCACAAGGTTTCAAGAAGTGCCCTAATTTCTTCCTAAGGAAGCCAACTATTTAGAATAGACTTCTAAAACAATGCCAGAATGCTTCTGCATGCACACTGGTCTTCTTTATCTAGCTCAAAAGCAATAAAACTAAATGTGATGTATCCTCCCACATCCTCTCCATTCTGCTCTAAAACCTTTATCTCCTTGTCTGAAAGACAAAGAACAGGAAGCACAGCTTACCAGGTGTCTAAATGAGTAAGAAGCATCCTTGTATGGTAGGTGCTGCATACCAACAGCAGTGGGACCACCAGTGTGAGGCTGGGGCACTGCAGCAGCCTGGTCACAATTCAGGCACCCCAGGGCAGCATGAAAGGTCGCACCACTTCAAATTAGGTGATAAGAGTTTTGTTTAGAGGACGTCTGACTTTAGTCCTATGTTACTGAGGTCAAAGGCAAAGGTGAGGCAACAAATGTGGACCAAGCCCTGGTGTGGGACCATGGAAGGGTGAAGAGCACACAGTCCTACCTAAAATCAGGATGCAGCATTGGAAGGAGGGGGTGCTGGAGAACACGTTGCTGAGTTATGAAGAACGTGCTTGAAGAGTGAGGATGGTGGCAGAGGAGATGGTACTAGGGTTGTGATTTTAAAAGGCAAGAGATTATTACACAGATGGGTAAAAGGGCTGCTCATAGCTTGTGACTGAGGTTTACTTATTCTGCCCTCTACAAAGACCCTCTCTCCTTTCCTTACCCAGAGAAAGACCTTATGGCTTGCAGGAGAGATCTACTGACCTGGTCCTGCCTTCCCTGGACTGCCCAGTCTGCTGCTCCACTGATGAAATCCCATCAGGAAGAGCTCTGCACAGTGAGGAGCCTCAAGGAAGGAGTTGGGTGTCTGCCCCATATCCCTCTGCCAGGCTCAATGCTCAGGGAGAATCGCGTGCAACATGGGACGAGAGGAAAATTGATCCTGTTGGGGAGAGGAAGAGATCAGAGAATTAAAAACTGAATGAGCTCCCTGCGCCCTCTGCAATTAAATAGAACTTAAAAGAGTTTCAATTTGGTGATATCATTAATTTCCCCTCTTCTCCGCCCTTCTGCTGCAGTTCAGAAGTGTCCTTTTCAACTGTTTACTGACTGCATGATGAAAGACTGAATTGAAGAGACCCTAAGAAAAGGAAAGTTTGAGAAGTTTTCAACCCTTTCATCAGTTCTTTAAACAATGTTCAGAAAATCATGAGAAAGACTGTGTTTGAGAGAAATACTGTAATTAAAGCTGCATGCGGGGGGCTTTGCTTTCCAAATATGACTCAAATACTTGCAGCCCCGTATCGTGTAAAGATTTAGTTCACAATTTTTTCACAAACAAGGCTGTTACGAAACACATTTATATTTACCCATTTATTTCCTTTACTTGCTAAGGAACAAAATCACTTTGGTAAACTAGCTATGTAGGAAACACAGCACATTAACAATTAATATATATGCACAGAACATGCATACAACATGAGCCCAGGGATTTCAGGGAGCATGGGATCATAGAGTGAGCCAGGCGCCTCCAAAATGCAACTTGAGTGCAGGACATCAAACATCCCCATGGGCTCTCCTCTCACCTGAGCTGTCTGTGCCACTCAATGAACCTGCAGCAGAATGAGCACATCCACCTTGTTGTGCCAAAATTTCCATCTTTCTCAAGATCACACCTGAAAATTTCTGCCCTATGTTTCTTTTCCTATATTTCCTTGCAGTCTTGTCCTGTAGTTGGCATGGGGCAACTTGAGTCTTGATAACTCACAGGACAGTCCTATAGATGGTGGAAGTAGCAGAGGGATGGGTTTCAACACCACCATGCCAACTGGTGGAAAATGCCCCTGCCCGGGTCTACTCAGACAGTGCAAACAAGCTAATGGGAAGAGCTGTCAAACCTCATTTTTCTAACTCTTGAAATGGAAGAAATCCTCAGAAATATCACAAGCCCATCAAGTTTCCTGCGTACAGTTTGCCCACAAATCAAAGACTTCAAACAACTCCATTTCATTGGCACAGATGGATCAAAGGCACTTTCAAAGTCTAGCCAGCCACAAGGCATTGACAGGGACCAGTCCCTGATCAAAAGCATGTGGGCAAATACCTGTGGTTTGCTGATAACCTCTTATCAGAGCTTCATCACATGACAGCTTTGTTGTCACAGCAAGAGATGAAAGCCTGGCAAGGGAGTGCTCAGATGCAACAGAAGGCACAACCATGTGCTCCACAGCTACTCATGGGGGTCAGCGCTTGCAAACAGCTCCCTGCTTCTCACAGTTACAAGTAAAAGGAAAACCTCCAGAATTCCAGACCACACCATCCCAATGGTGTGAAGCACCACGTGGGAGTCCCTGGGACTGCGTGCTGGCAGCCATGCCAACAGTGACCATCTGGCCTGCCTTTGGGAGCTGCTGGAGGTGGCTCCTCTAAGTATTAATTTTTGCTGAATAAAGCTTTTCTGACGTATTGGTTACATCTGCTGGAGTCTGTTAGTCCACTGATACAGCACAGTGCTTAAGGCACCTGACACTTGGCTGCTGTCCCCAAACTTGGCACTAAGTCACAAGCAGGAAGCACAAGGGAGGAGCAGGAACTAAAAGGGTAATTGAGATCTGTGGGGTAGGACTGAATGGAGTGGGAGGGGGTTAACATGGTAATCAAATTAGAAAGCAGTCCTAATTATTTCGGCAATGAAAACCAATGGCTCACCTTACCAGGTAGCCAACCAATACCATCACAGACATCTTCTTTGTTTATTTGCTTGTCTTCTCAGACTAGAATGTGGGGTATCCCGTTCCTGGCCATCTGACATTAGTGTGAAAAATATGGTAAGACAAATTGTCTCAGTCACTCCCTTCTAGATGATAATTCACACATTCTTATGATCTCAGATTTGTTTTTTTCCTAGGCTTTTACTCACCCATGACTACAACCCTAGAGATTTTCCCATTTGCAATCCCAACCTCAAACAGCTTACTTCAGGTGCTCCCCTTGCTGGGGTCCTAAGAGAATAATTTTTATTCAGAACTGAGAATTTGACCCACTGGGGTCACTGGCGATGGGCCAGGCCACTCTTCACACTTTCTCCTGAGAGCTGTCTTGAGCATCTGCCCCTGGTGTGACTCAAAGCACTGGTAGCTGATGATGCAAGTTCCCCACACAGCACATTGACCGACCATCAGGGACAAGTCAACACTGAGCTCTGTGATTGGCAATACTACATTTTTGCACCAGTGGCTTCCCTAACACTACAGATTTAACCCAAATGTGGTATGATTACACTGTTATTTGCAGAGAGCCAGCCATGGTTTTCCCAAAACCCAAGCAATGTACTGAGGTCAGCCTGAGATCCCCCATATTTCGGGCACGATGCTCTCCTTTAACCTGCAATTGCCTCCCATATATTCTTGCATTTGTCTCAGAAAGAATGAAAAATAAAAATATGCTCCCATGCAACTTTGCTTCTCTTTCTCTCATACAAAGCTGCTCTAAATTGCTCTCAACACTTCTTTACAAATAAGGCAGCTGCTGAGAGCTTGAAGAGCACCACACGCACAGGAAGCAGTCTCCTAGCAATAAGAAAAATGTAAAAGCCCTCAAAGTAGCTCCTCCTTCCATCTCTTTTCAGTGACTCATTCTCTACAATATGTTTCTGGAGTTTGGGTTTTTTGTTGATTGTTGTTTTCCTTTCTTACAGCAAAACCACTCATACTGCGTGTGTCAGGTGAAATGAGGCAAGCAAAAGGGTGCATGCACTGCATTCATTTAAGAACACAGGAACATCCCAGGTGTCCCACACAAGCTGAATGCATTTCCCATTTTCTTGCTGACACAAGAGAACAAGCTGTAAGAGCTGCAACGATTTGCAGTTACGAGGCAATTTGCACAGCCTGGGCAGGCAAACTCTGCCTGCTGCACGATACCAGCACTTAGTGGGTATGTCACAAGACAGAAAGTAAGTGGTTTTGAATGTGTCTCATGCCTGGAAATTAGGAACAACCACACTCAAGGCAATGGAGTGATACAGCTCTGAAACTGGTGTGAAGGAAGAGTTACGTCAACTGACCTGACAGGGGTTTTGGCAGCAGTGGTAGGTAAGAAAGGAGCAGGTTTCCCGTGCTACTATTGGATTCACACAGTCTCACAGCCAAGCTGTTGTAAAGGACTTTGGAACTGTCCAAAATGGAATTAATTATTTAAAACCAAAACACACACAGCTGAATGGCCAAATTTGCCTTCAGCCCCAGGAGAAGTACACAGACGTGTTTCCAAAAACTCCAAAAATTCTCTGATCTTTTTTCCTGAATAATCCTCACCCTCTAATTCTGACTAAAAAAAAAATCAAAAATAGTTCCAGAGAAGAACTGCAATGAATTATGCAATGGACATATGCTATCGCATCAAATCTTGATGTCCACTTCATCTGATGTCACGCAGAAGACTGAAGCTTGGGACTGTGCTGCGAATGATCCCAGATAGGCAGTAGGATTTTAGGTCACGTCACTTCATCTCTGATCAGGCATGGGAGCACCTGGGAGAGCAGATGGCTACACAATGTAGTCATCACTGGTGGATTTAATCTTCCTGGATTAAGAAGCAAGTACTATGCGAGTAGTTTCATTTTCTAAAGATGCAGCAGCAACCCTAACACACAAAAACCTTCCAGAGCTCTCGCGATGAATCTCACACAGTTTCTAGTAGGACTGCAAATCTATGGGCAACTCATTCACCAGGCACTTTCCAGTTACTGCCATTTTTACTGCATATCTATAAGAAACATTCTGCCAGAAAAGACAATTTAAAATCTAGCTTCTGACCATACAAAGTGCAGTGTGCTTTCTCCCAGCATGACTGCGAACAAGGAGAGAACAAAAATCTTTAATGATTTGTAATTCTTGGTGACTGCATCCCCTTGCACTGTGAATCTGCAGTCTTCAGATCTGCCAGCTGCAAACCTAAGTTGTTTCCAGAGCACCCTCATCCAGCATTGCCTTATTCAGAAAATGCACTGCATAGTGTGAAGCAGCAGCACTCTTCTGTTAGTGCTCATGCAGGTGAGCTGGCTGCAAGCCACCAAAGGAGTTGCTGTCCCCTACACTCTGGTCAAAAATGCAGTTGGCATGAGCTGAGCTACTCAGGAAAGTCACGGGTGGCAACACCAAGCCCTAAAAACTGTTAATCTTAACAACAATCACTCACTAGGAGCTTTCAGGGCTGAACTGGGGGAATCTTGTCCTGAGCAGTAAACGAAGAAAGAATCATTGTCCTGGAAAAATAATTGCTAATCAAGACACACTACAGTTTAGTTCTGCAATTAATTAACTAGCCAGCAGTAAAAAAGAGCACTATTTCAGCGATGGACACAAGGGGGTAAATGTATTTCTAGTATAATTTTACTGCTTTCCATGGAAATACACTAGTGGTGGATTTAGTCCAGCATGGGTGTACAACATATCACTACAACTTCATCTCTAAACCACACAGACAGATGTGAAGATTACCAAGAGGGTTCCCAGATTTAGAATTCATAAATGAATTTCTTGCTTCATTATAAAAAGGGCACAGCAGGATTATGTAGAGAAAACTACATATTCTTATAAGAAATTTTAGTTAGCAGAAGCTTCAAGATAAAATTAATCAGCAGTTGCAAATGCATTATAATAAAACAACACTGATACTCTAAAAAGAGAATTACTCTCTTACTTTCACACCTATCAAATTTAGAGGAAGAAAAAAAAACTACAGCACCATTGTGTGTGTTAACAGGACAGTCAATGAGACATGAAACAAGGACGAACTCCATTTGCCTGGGCAAAAAGCCCAGTTTGGAAGTAATTGCTGTAGTGGTGTAGCAGCTGCAGATATAGCCAGATCAAATCCAAAGATCAAACGCTTATTTCATTTTGATAAAAGTCATTAAACCACAAATCAACTTACTTTGGAGTACAGTCAGGAAATAACTCTGTATATACCATCTGCACAGAACTCTCCCCTAATATATTAAAGCAGTGGCAGCAGCCTTCTGATGTGAAATCCCCAAACTTATATTTCATTAAGTATCAGTATTCCTCATGTAGATTTTATTTAGCAGATAAGCCATTGTACCATGTTTAAAATCAGACCAGAGAGTTTCTGAGCTGAGTACCACGCTTTCGAATGCAATCACAACACTCCTCCCCCTTTGAGTCTCATGATGACACATAAACAAACAGCATTGAGGGCTTACGGAGAAAATTTCAGGGAGCACCAAGGAAGCTCTGGAACTGTGGAGTTCTTCAAGAATAATCAAAATACAAACAGGAGTGTCAGAAAAAAAAATCACAGACTGTAGCAGTTGCATCGGAGCAATTTAATTACTGAAGTGCACTTTCTTCAATACATTAACTTGGCAATTTAGTCAGTCTTTGGGGAGCTTTTTGCCATCAGTTACAGGGCTGCTTAGCAGGTGCAGCCTGTGCCTGCAGTGCTGGTGCCGCACCAGCCGAACCCCACAGAACACCCCTTGGCAGAGATTTGCTACACTGGATACAGGTTGGGCAGGAGGGTGGCACCAAGGCTACTTCTCTCTACTTTGGTTTGAAAATTACAGACTTCATTAACTATACCATTCCAATACAGACCATGATGCTATTGTGCATTATGGCTTCTCAAGGGACTGATGTAGGTTATGCGCTACAGTTGATACAAAGCCTTCCTACGCTTACTTAGGCTTCTCCAAGCTCATATAGGCTTGTGAAGAATTTAGGATTATTTTGTTACAGTCAAATTATAAGAATCTCACTCATTTTGAATAGCTTTTTATTCTCCTTTTAGTTCATCAGAATTTAAGCAGACAATTTTTGTAGTAACATACAACTCTGCAGTTGTGCCAGAATCTGGTCCAGTTTTCTGTATCTAGAAAACAAATTTCAGCTTTCATGCCATGACTATAGCAATCAATCTCAAACTCTCACTGCCTATTAACTTAATAGATTGTTCTGGATGTCTGGATGTGCAGTTCTAATACCACTAATGCTCATCGAAACTTTGAGAGAGCAAAGATCAAAACTTCACCTTAATAAAATAATCCTTTTTTTAGACTAAGAATCAATGTGTTGATTTACTCACAGTACACCTCCCACAAAAGGTAATTCACTGTTACCTGTGCCCTTCAGAAAATCTCTGCATTACTGATGGATTTAGAGCTTAAAAGATCATTATTAAATTCAGGATTAACAGAAAGTTATCAAGATAATGTTAGCCCAGCTACCGACAGATTATGACGTTTTCACATAGTTTTTTTCCATGTTAGTTCTTTTTAATATTTACCTGCTAAGAAAATAAGAACTCACTCACTGGTCCTACGTTCCCACCATTCCCAGATGGTGTCATATCCTCAGCAGAGAGCCCATGGAAGAGCTTTTCTTGGACTGAAGAACTGAATACATTTTGGCAGTCCCTTGCAGTCCCACATATACTTTTTCAGTGAGCATCCCTTCCACTTGCATTACTGATTTGACTGGAAAGTTTTACCATGTAAGTGGGAATTACTTCTAATCCTCAAATTATTAGAATTCTTAGCATCTAGGTACAGTTTTTCTAAGATGAAAAGTTTTAAATGAATTTTGAAATATTCCTCTAAAAATTAATATAATACCGTAAGTGTAGTTTTTTTTTTAATAAAAAAAAAGTGAATTAATATGTCAATATTCATAAATTTTCTGCCTATGCTAAGCCTCAAGTTGTTCTTATTTCAAGCCAAACTTTCCAAATATAAACCAGGAAGAAAAGGAGTTAGTCTACAATGCACAGCTATCAGGAGACCAAGGTGAAGTTAGTCTACCGAAGGTGATGATATTAATAATGACATTTATGTCGCAGGAATTTAATTAGACTGAAAATGAATTTGTAGTAAAGATGTCCGAATAACTCAAGACAAAACAAAAATCGGTCTAAAGGCACTGAGTCCTTAATTAGTCTGGGAGTAGCAGATGAAAGATAAACCTAGAAAAATTGGTGGAGTGAGTGACTATTAGGGGCCACTAGGATGTATAATGTCACATCAGATTTTCACTTTTTGATGGTTTTAGGTAAGATCAATTGCAAAATAGTTTTAAAAATACAGGAGCTGAATTTTTTTTCTTTCTTCAAAAGATCAAATAGTTTTGCTCTTTAATAAAACCAATGACAGTCACCAGCCTTGGCTGTTGACACAGATGTTTTTCCTAAACATGATGAAATAATGAGCTACAGGAATGACACTTTGGTTATATATAGGAAATCACAACACTGTGTACAGACAGCATTCAATTTATGTGTACTGCCTTTGAAAAATGAGGGGAAAAAAAGGTCTTTCTGATCATCCCAGTAAGTTACTTGGTGTTGTCTTGTTCTGTGCAAAACAAGCGAAAGGAATAACAAAGGAGAATGTTCCTAAAAGGATCAGAAAGATTTTCAGACACTGCGGATTGATCTGTATGTGTTCACATTTAGGTAAGAAGAAAAGAAATCTATGCAAACCATCTTGCAGGCACCAGTAAATGGATTGTAAAACTACAGGACTCTGGTAGAGCCTTTCCAGTCAAGCTCTCACGTCCTGCCTGGCTCCAGGATGCCAATGCCCTTCATGTCAGGGGTATCTGCCTGCCTCCCACCCCACTGATGTCAACATAAAACTTGCGCTTTCAGCTCTGAGTTCACAACATGATATATTGACCAAGGAAAAACAGAAGTCAAACACTTAGGTCATTCAAAGGACCTCATTTTATGTTCTTGTTAAAGGAACATACCTGAAAGAGAAAATCAGTTCACTCAGACTAAAATCCTGGGAAGCTGCCATCTCTGACCAGGAGGTTATCTGTGCAGTGCCTCCAGGACCCTCTGCCATGAATTCTATCACTGACTGAGGCAGAAAGCAAGTCAGGCATCCTTCATCTTCCAATAGTATTCATTTAAAACAAAAACTAGGGTAAGAAAAGAAAAAAAAACAAAACACAACACAGAAAAGGCAAAAATGTATTGACTGTCTGATTTGGTGAAGAGACATTAATGGCTTTAACAACCTGTTTTGACTTCACACAATGCATTTTCTTTTATTTTATCCCAAGCAGAAATGACTCAGCAGATTAGGGAAATTCAAAATTAGGAAGAAAATACACTTAGTAGAAAAATCTAGCATTATATAGATTGTAAACAACCTAAAGGCAGTAGCAGAGCTGTTTTGAGAATGTCATTAAACTATATTCCTGCTTTAAACAATTTCCACATCAAGACAAAAACAAGAATAAAGCAGAACAGAACCTCTCCCTAATTTGCATTCAAAGTGGTTAATCTGCCAGGTTTACCCATGGATTGCTTTTTATTGTAAATTTCACACAACTGTATCAATACTAATTTCTCCTCTAAAGAACCATGCAACAGCCATCATCCATTCCTATCTGTACCCTGCATCCCTGTAAACATCTACAGGGCCTTGTTAGCATCAACAGATATTAGTTTAAGTAAAAGCAAACCTGCCCTTGTCTAACATTAAAAGTATGGCCTTGAAATGACATCTTCAAAAATTCCTCTCTCTCTTTGCCATTACTCAAGGGCAGAAACACCATCCCCATCTTTAGGACAGCTTAAAATGCTGTTCTCAGCCTTTCAGTGCTCAGTGCATATGGTGCTCCCCATGCCATTTCCCACAGCAATCTTTCTGCCACTTTTCTGGCTGCCCTCAGGCTTTCTGTACAGGTGCTGCAGCAGCCTGCTTCTGTACTGCTGATCTGTGCTGTCGTTATTCACTCCCTCTACTCTTCTTCTTGGCTCGAGCCACGCTGCTTTCTTCTGTGTTGGACTGTTGAACCTAAGTATGAATTGCATCCTTCCAAAATAAAAAGACATTGTTAAATTAGTTAGACTTTTCTTTTGACCTTCCACGGGGTCAAAATACATTGAAGGCTTTTTTTCACTTGCATCAACACTTTTCATTATGGAAAAGGAGTAAATTACATTGCATACATCACAAGTATGAAAGAGTCTACTGCTGTGAATTCTGGAGTCCAACTCCCCCATCCAGTGAGAAGAAGGATTTTGCCTCTCCAGCACTTAAGACAGATGCCAGTTTCTCCAAAAGTCATTTTATTTTGGTTTCTTTATTAAAATCAAGAGAGATTTCTGAGTGAGGAGCTAAACCAGTGTCAATGGGTGCGTAACTTGCAGGGCGGTAAGCATTTATACCCATCTCCTCCAGGTCACGTCTTCTCAGCAGCCTTGTGACACTGGTTCAGCACTGGCAGAAGGGGCATCAGTTGACCAGGAAGCTTAGCAGGATGGAGAAAAAGACAATTCTTCCATCAGGAGTAGGCAGGGAAGAGGGCAACCACAACAGATGGCAGAGATGAAGACACACTGGCTTGTGCTGTATGACTAGTTGTCAGCATTTCTGGAAAAAAATTAATTGCCATATAATGACACATATCCCTCATTCTTTGCCCTTCTCCCTTTCTCTCTCTTCATAACCTTTGTAGGACTAGCAGCACAAGAAGAAAGACTCTGCAACAGCAAGGTGCACTGACCAGTTTCTGATGAGGTAAACCTTGGCTTGGCAGTGGTGTGGCTGGACTGCTCCTGGCTCCTTTGCTGGCTAGTCTGAAGGAAGCTCAGACATCTCTCCCCTGCCCTGCCACCTCTTTCACTATGACACATCACTCAGCCAACATCGAGCATCTCTGAAAGCCCAGTACACTCAAGTTTGACACTTTTAATGTCAAGGTCCAAGTCACAGCAGAGTTTAGAGTTTACACTCTTTAACACCTTCTGTAAAATTAGTTACTGGTCATTTAGCAAAATAAATTGACCATATAATAAGGTTTCTAAAAATGCAATGGGAAGAATTTAACCTCTAGCATTTAAGTGGCATACACTTATTTCCCTGGGGAACTGACTCAGTCTAGAGAATTGGCTATTTATAACATATTTGTTGTGGTTTTAGCTCAGTCAGCCATTTAGCCTCTCTCTCACTCCTCCCCTTTCCGTTGCTCATGTGGGATGGGGAGGAAAATCAAAAGAATGTAACTCCCACGAGTTGAGATAAGAACAGTCTAGTGACTAAGGTATAACACAAACCACTGCTGCTGCCACCAATAATAATGATAAGGGAAATAGCAAGGGAAGAAAATACAACCACTCACCACCCGCAGACGGATACCCAGCCTGACCCAAGCAGTGACCTAACCCGGCCAGGTAACTGCCCCAGTTTATATAGTGGGCATGACATGCTGCGGTATGGAATACCTCTTTGGCTTTGGGTCAGGTATCCTGTGTCTGCTTCCTCCTAGTTTCCCCTTCTCCCTGGCAGAGCATGAGGCTCAGAAAGTTCTTGGTCAGAGCAAACATTATTGAGTAGTAACTAAAAATGTCATTGTCATCAGCACTGTTCCCAGGCTGAAAGTCAAAAAACAGCACTGCACCAACTACTAAGGAGAAAAACGACTGCTACTGCTGAACCCAGGACAGTATCCACCCCTTATTCCATACCATTCACATCAAGCTCAGATACCACATTTTCAATATACCATCACTCTTATCTCATACATATACATATATATACATATATATATATATATATATATACAGAGAGGGAGAAGGAAAGAGGGAGAGAGGGAATGAAAGAGAGAATGAGTGAGAGAGAGAGAGAGATCATTCCTTGGTCTGTGGACAAACCCCTATAAAGTTGCTGAGTCTATCCAGTCCATGATGTTGGGCTCCATCTCTTATAACAGCCTTTCAGAGCAGGAGAGAGAGTTTGATGCAGTCAGTCTGCAAGGCCTTACCATATTTGTACTTCAGCCATTGTCCTCCATACCAAAGAGGCTTTAACAGCTTGGCTTGCCTAACTGCAGCATGTTTCACACTCATGAATAACCTGGGCAATAGTGTCCATTGTTAAGTCCACCCCCGATTAGGAGGCCGTCTGTATGTTGTGTCTTTGTCCTGATGGCCTGAGGTGTCATGGGCCAACAGGCTAGAGATAATTCACCCTCCCCTTCAGCAGGTTCTGCAACTTCTCCTTGGGGACCCCATACAGCTGTCTTCCATCTTCAACAATTCCAAAGCACTGGAGGGGCCCAGTGGCCTAGATGCTGGCTCATACTGTCCCATACACCCAGCAGCAACTCATGACTGTCCAGCCTCGGGGAAAATCTCTTGTTCCTCCTATACTGTTGTCTAATCCTAGACAAGACCCAAACATGACTAGGCTTAACTTTCAAGATCAGACAAAATGGTTGTGGATAAAACACACTCTGTATGCGTGCCAACATGGTGATCCCCATTACAATCAGCACCAGGTCTCAAGGGTACCAAAAGGCCATTTAAAACCTCCAGAACTCTCAAATGATGCTGCTGTACTTGTCACTGGGGCTGATGCAGCTGCTATGCTTGGAGTTGGAGTAGCTGCGTTATCTGCTGTAGTCAGACTTTGAGTAGTTGCTGTACTTGTCACTACAGCATGTGGGAATGTCTCCCTCATAGGCTGACCACTCGAAGAGGGGAAAAAAGATGTGTAATTGCTAAACACTTCTATTATACACCTCCCAAAATATAGAAGTGGTGACCACACTGCAAACGCAAGCCACATCAGTTTCATGATCAATGATTCTATTGTATTACAAGTCATTACCATAAAGTACAATGAAACAAGAACCTTAGCCCAAGGCATCCAGCTGATAAACACTAACACAGCAAATAGCAGCTATAAGTAAGGTACAATATCCTGAAACTCTGAGATCAAGAGCAGCAACTTTGAGAGCCAATAAATCAGCATTGTGACCAGTGACTACTAATCCAAAACAATAAATGCTTATCACAAATACGATTAGACACAGTCCAGTTAGATCTGTCATTATCTCAACCCTTTATGCCCCACATTGGGCACCAAAAAGAACTGTTGTGGTTTAAGCCCAGTCTGCAAATCAGCCACGCAGTCGCTCATTAGCTCCCCCTCTTTTCTCCCCCCCCACTTTCAGGGGGATGGGGAGGAGAATCGAAAGAATGTAATTCCCACAGCCTGAGATAAGAACAGCTCAGTAAGTAAGGTATAACACAAACCACTGCTGCTCCCACCAGTAATAATAACAATAAGGGAAGTAATAAGGGAAGGGAATACAACCAATACCCAGCCTAACCCGAGCTGTGATCTAACCCTGACAGGTAACTGCCCCTAGTTTATAAAGTGGGTATAACATGCTGTGGTATGGAATACCTCTTTGGTCAGTTTGAGTGAGGTGTCCTGCCTTTCCTTCCTCCTGGCTTCCCTTCCTCCCTGGCAGAACATGAGACTCAGAAAGTTCGTGGTCAGAGTAAACATTACTGAGCAGCAACTGAAAACATTATTGTTATCAGCACTGTTCTCAGGCTGAAAGTCAAAAACACAGCACTGCACCAGCTACTAAGAAGAAGAAAAACTACTGCTACTGCTGAACCCAGGACAACATTCAAAAATAAATCAGGAGGAGTAACAGTAGAAAGGCTGTATTTGCTAATAAAACTAGGAAAAATAATATAGCTGTGGTTTCCCCTATGAAGTTACCTTCACAGCATGCTCTAAATATGAAAGTGTTACTAAAACTGTATGTGTTACAACAAAGGTGATTCCCTATGATGGGCACAGCAATGCTGCACAGTCACAGCAAACCACCCCTGCTATGCACTCATCAGCCCAACCTTGAACAATTTCTTCTCTCTTTGGCCTATGGGATTTGAGGGCACGGCTCTGGAGTAGGTCCCTCTAAGGTGATGGCCACATCCACACTGCACATCCAGTGGGACTCTTAAGGTACTTCTATGGCAGAATGACAACGTTCGTCCAAGATAGCTGAGGTGATACTAGAGATGTTTCATAGCTCATCAGAGCTGTGAGACAGTGTGATGATAAGAATACACACTGCATCTGTGACAGCAGCCTGGAGAGTTTCCTCTTGGAGGAAACAAGCTGGTTTACTTCAAAACAGCATCTAGCATGGACAGTCAGACAGCAAAGACCAGGAGCAAACAACAGAGTGAAGTTATTTGGCAACACAGATGAGCCCCGAAGTAATTTCTTGGATCTGGTCTTCAAACACAGTGTGACAGTCAGAGCTATAGTCAGGTTTTGGAAGAGCTTCATAAGCAGCAGACAGTGGATAAATGTGCCAAATATCCTCTTGTCTTCTAACTGACCTGTTTTCCCGCTGCTTAGTCTTGCCTATTGCTGCAGTTGCTGCCATATGGAGTTACACTGCAGCCCTGGAGACAGCACTGGTTATCTTGGTGGGGTGAGGACACTGGAGACTTTATTTTTATTGAGAGCTTAGAAAAGCTCAATTTAAGATGATTCTACTGGATAATCTTCCTGAATAACATCTGCATTTGGCCTGGAGCAAAGAAAAGATTAGGAATTTCTGATCATTCTCATGAATACAGATATTCAAGCATTCCCCATAAACCCAGTACATCACCTGCTAATGGAACTACTTTTCACTGCCACATTCAAAGCAGGCAATTGCAGGAGAAGGTCACCTGAGTGCACCTCAGTGTCCTGGAGTCAGTAGGCACATGAATCGTGGAAACAATCATGGCTTGCGGGACTCCTGCAGCCTGGAGGAAAGAGACATCATTTCAAAAAGAACCACAGTTCTTTCATTCTCTCCCTGTTTGTCTGGATAGCTGTGAGCATTTGTCCCTTTTCATTCTCCTTGCTAACTTTTATCAGCAGAGAAAACCATCAAGGAATGACACTTGAACAGAGACAGCTTACCTGCATCAGCAAAGCGAGATTCAGAGTAAATCACTGCACCGACTTCTTCTGATGAAATATTGATAGAAAATACCGTAACACAAGAAGTTGTTTAAAAACACTCAGTTCTTTATATACAAATCTTTTTGTTCAACTGCAGCCCGGTGGTACGAGGCCACTTATCTAACGTACATATGAATAAAACTGATTTCAAAAAAGGCAAATGTATCTTGAGAGAAACTGCAAAATACTTTTTTTTCAGTTTGCCAATTTTTGATTTCTTTTCCTCCCATTTCTTATCTCCAGCAGTACATTGTGAAATAAAGGGTACAGGATTAGTCTGAAGACATTATAACTTTTCAATCTTCTGTTCTTTTTCCTGTGGCAAAATGGAAAAGGAAATAAAATAAACTGGAAGAAGAAATTACCTGCGCCAGAATTACATGATCAATGCTGTTCTAACAAGAAATCTGAAGAAATCAAAAGGCTTTCATGAAACATTCATTGAAACAATATGCTGACAAAATAGGTTTTCAGTCAAAACTTTTCACTAGGTCTACTTAACAAGGTACGTGTATGTTCAAAACCTTGTTTCTAGAGTACTAGAAGGGCAGAGGGCTTTGTCTCACCTAGTTGTTTGTTTGTTTTTTTTCCAGAATGAACTCTACATATCCTTGGAGGTCTTTGCAATCACTTTATGGGGCTACATAAACTCTCTGCTTCTTGTAGATGTGCTGAATCAACTCACAACGTAAGCGTAGGGTCATGGTGGAGCTCCAGTCTGCAGCAATCTACCCAGCCTCCAGCTTGCAGAGGTTTCTCAGCTGAAGGACAAGGAGCACAATTGTGCTACTGCATCTCCCCGCTCAACCTCCAAGTAACCACGAGAAGATCTTCCGTGACCAGAAATCCCATTTGTACCCAAGCAAGTACACCCAGGCAAGGCTCCTGTCCTGTATATCACTGCTGCAGGTCTTTCAAACACCTTGCTAATGACCACTTAACATCTGCTGGTTTGATGAACCGTGAAACCATTATAAGCTCATCATTAGCAAAACTTGCTGCAACTATGTAATGATCGTGGTGAAAGAAATCAAGTAGCATCCTAGCAGCCATTAAACTAATTATTCAGTATGTAATTAATGACATAATTTATTTGTTTACCTCCTTGTCAAACTACATGGAGTTCCAATTAATTGATAAAAAGCTGAAATTACCAAGGGTGTGTTGAAGTTTTGTTTGGTCAACTTGACACAGAAGTATCTCAAGCACATTCTGTATAGTTCAGTGACACAGATCAAGAGGAACCAGAAAATAAAATGCTGCTAAGATGAACTTGGCAAGATTATGCGAGTAAAATATCATTGCCTGAAGCCATGCCACCTTGCTGGGATAATATCCAATTTCTCATGTCAAGCTACATAAACCAGGGTAATGAGTGAGGAGCACCTAGGTGGCCCAAGAAGGGGCACTCATTAGTCAGCATGTAGCATGCTGTCATCTTGTTCAGAGGCACCACTGGTTTCTAGCCAGGAAGGGACAACTTGCCTTTGCATGAATGCCTTTTGGATGAGTGGCAAAACCCATAGGACAGCTAAAATAATTACTGATCCTGTTGTGGAAGTTTCTCACACATGTTTTCATGGTGTGAATATAGCTCAGGACTCAGGAGCTATTTCTGGTTCTTCAGGAATAAATGAAACCTTATAGCAGTCCCTACAGTGTTTCAAGAGGAAAAAAAAAAAAAAGCTATGGGTACATTGCAACCACACCATGCAGCCTACAATCGAAAGGAGAGAAAGGGTGGCCAAAGTGAAGACATCTTCCCATACAGAACATGTTCCTTTCCTTGAGTATTCTCCTTCCCAGCTACACCTTTTATCGACAGATGCAAAGCAAGACTAATGACCTATTGATAACCCTGCAACAAAGGATTATTAAACAAAGCAATTTTATTTTGTGGGCATTGATTTAAGTGTCACAATCACAGTACAAATGAAAATTGCAGTTTAGATAGGTGAAGGTGAATGCTAAACAGGTGGTCATCCTATTTATTCCTAATATCTGGCCTAAAGCACTCAGACACATTTACACATACCTCTGTATAGTCTATACACTTACAGATACGCCTGAAGATTTTCTAGAGAATTAATAGCATGTGGAGAGAAACCTAAAGCAACCCAAGCACTAAAACAGGGCTGCTGTTTCAAAGGGCGTGAACCTTGATAAGACATCATACTGAAGAGTTTTAAATTGAACTACTGATTCCAAACACTCACACAAAAGAGATGTCCAGACACAGAGTGAATTTACAAATGAAAATATGTGAAAAGAAGTGGCTTATCCTGGAACACCTCAAACAGCCTATAATAAGCATGAGATTTGCTGGCCTGAGAAAAAGAGCAGGCTGGAACAGAAGGATGGGTTTTAGTTCACTGCAGGCACACAACCACAGACCGGTCTACCATCAGCCCATGGAGACATCCAGAAACTCTGTCCACAGCCTCTTGGAGAGCTGGAGCCCATTCAGAGCCAGTGAAGCTGCTGATTAGCATCTGTGAGGAAATAAACTCTGTCTGATCCTGAGAATCAGGCAGACATGGCATCGGAATTTTAATTCTCATCTTCTGTGGCATTTGTCTGACATTTAATTGGGATGGCAACTATCTTAACCCAGATGGAATTACGAAAACAGTGGTGAAATTTGTCTTCCTGCCCTAGTGAATCCAGAGGGAAATTTCAAATTCTATGACATGAAGACCTAATTTTGCTGGCTTTCCAATGGCAAACAGAGTAGTCAGCACCCATTTTTGTCTTTCAAAGCTTCCTCTAGCCCGCCTGGTGAGTAATCAATCTTCTCTTAAAAGAACTGCCATTAGCCTCTCCACCATAACGATTAATACTCAACCCCTCCAGATCACAAGTTCAGATAAAACAATACATGAAGGGCACATACCCAAGAAGTGATCCAATGATGCTAAGGCAAAAACAATCCTCAGGATTTCAAAGAGAAGGCTATTCCACTTGCAGTTTCAGTCTGGCAAACTAAAAGAAAACTGCACTTTAATGAACTTTTGGAGGAAAAAGGTTGAGTTTTTTTTTTTTTTTTAATAAAAGCCACAACAATAGGACACTTCCCCTACCTTAGGCTCTGTTAAACACAATACTCAAAGGTCATCTCCAGTACTCCATTGTTATTACGGGTAGAAAGCTGTGAGGTTTTTTGGTTCTCTCCCCTTTTTTTCCAGTGCTAGAAATAGATTAAACTGGCACTTCAGGATGTTGAGCCGCAGTTTCAGCTGAGCTCTGTATTTCACAGATTTATCAAAAATGACAAGATTCAACATCTAGGACATGTCTCATACTGCCCAGGAGCTCAAAGAAGAAGCAGCAGTTACAACAGAGAGAAATAAGAAAAGTGTTAGAAAAGAAACTTGTGGTCCTTGAAAACAAAAGGTCTGACACGAATGGGAAGATGCTGTGCTGATCAGCACTGTCCATTAGTAAGCAAGGA
Organism: Forpus xanthops; assembly: GCA_032466535.1. NCBI lineage: Eukaryota > Metazoa > Chordata > Aves > Psittaciformes > Psittacidae > Forpus > Forpus xanthops. The sequence continues at coordinate 81,024 of JASSUY010001549.1, forward strand.
AGAGCCACTGCCTGCCTCCTCAGAATGAAAAAGCAGGGAAAGGTGCCCTTCATTTCAGCTCCAAAGGCTGTTATAAACTCCTTTGCAGTTACCTGTGAGAGCCTCCAAGATGCAGAGATTTTCTCCCGTTCCACTTGCAAACAGTGTGGTATTAGCTGGAAAGTGATGAGTGTTGATGAATGTCGACTTGTGATCATTTCTTCTAAGTTAAACTGTCACTGCAATAGTAAAACATAATATTCCATAAGTGCACTCTCTTTTTCACACACATGAATATAAAGCAGATTATGATGTATTTGAAAAAGCTGGAGTAGCTGGACAGTAAATATTTCAGAACCACAAATTATCTCCTCCACATAATCATCCTTTGCTTGGAAAACTCACCCTGCCTAAACTAATATTTATAAATGAGAACAACCTTGCACTCAGACTACATCATTTCCACTAAATAAATACAACGCAGGCGGAATGGGTGTGCTGTCAGAGACTGGAATTCACCAAATTGGAAGCAGCTGATCCCTTCACTGAGCTGGAGCAGGGGCAAGCACGCCCTATGTTCTGCTACTACAGACATTCTCACATAGAAACAAAATACAGAAAAGCTGGGGTTATTTCCAAGTCACACAGTCAGTAGGTAGGACTCTGCAGGGAGAGACTGTCTGCCCTTTCCTCTTGATTCCTGCAATAAAAGTTAGAGAAAAGTTAAGGATTCATACAGTGAAAGTTAAGTCAGTCAGAAGCACCAACATATGGTGCTCTACATTATCTCTCCATCTGAGTATTTTTTATTTAGCAGTGTTCTGTCTCTTGCATGTACCTGGCAGGTGTCTGCAAGGTCTCTCTCAGTGCTGCTGCCTCTACTTTCACCTTGGTGAGACTTCCCTTTCAGCACATTAGGCATCCTTGCATGCTTGCCTGCAGTCAAGGTAACACTGCTCTTTGTTACACTTCTTGAATCTACCTTCCATTTAGGCGTATTTCAGAGCTTATTCCAAGGTTGCACACAGTACCAAAGAGATAGCATTTTAAAAATCAGTATCATAATACATAAACTCAACCACCTCAAGTCCATGCCAACATTTCATTAGCTATTTCATATGCATAAACTGAGCTGAAGTAAGTAGAGCTGTAAATAGGGGCAATGAATATAATCACCACAAGATATGAGAGCACTCAGGTTTCTTCTAATAACTAAGTACTCTAATCAAGACCTATAAGTGACACCTGTTACAAAGCAATAAGCTTACACAGCAAAAAGAAATCTGAAAAAGCTCCACAGTAAAAGAAGTTCTGCACTCAGGTAGGATTTCATAGCTCTCCTAATTCCTTTACAGATGTCAAAGGCAAATTCCTCCAGGAAAAAACAAGGTGCTGGTCATCTTCCCCTACCTGCCATGCACCAAGACCTTCTCCTCTGCAGATTTGGAAATCGCCTGAAGCAGTTAGGCTAGTCCAGACAAGAGTGAAATAGAAACAGCTCCCGCAAAACCTTTGGGAAAGCTTAATCCAATCTTCTCCTGTGAACTAGATATTATTCCAATTTTACTTGCCTTCAGTGGTGATAAGCTGCAAACAAAAGAGATAAGGGACTCATACACCCCACATTTAACCACTGGTAGTATAAACGCTTCTTGCTTTTGCTTATCTTACAGCCTAGAATGGGTTTCCTTTTAGTAACCTCCTGAATTAAAATCAAATTATATTTTCAGGGTCACTGAATTGCATATTTGCAATACCTTAATGGGTTCTGTTTCAGCACCTCAGGAAGGACTTGTAATCCCTGTCTTCTTCTATATTTCAGCCAGACTTAAGGATACGCTTCACTGTTATGCAGAATAGGATGTACCTTAAATTTACCACAGTTAAGTGTATGGATAGTGAATCGGCTCTTGTAAGAAAAACCTGAATAGTACGTGTTTCTTCTTCTGGTTTATAGTGGCAGCACACAGTCATTCCAAAACCTCTTTCAGACATTGGTTCAATCTGATTTAACAGCGCCGGTCTATGTGCCAGGTGTCAGCTGCTCTGCAAACTATCTGAAGATAAATTAAAGTATTAGTGTCCAGAAATGGCACAGCTCACCACATTCCTCTTGACACCACTGACAGCATATTTTTAGATGTGAGTTTATCCTATAATAAAGAAATTGTTGCTTTGTTAGCTATGGGCTAAACAGCAAATGAAATACATTATCAAGTCTATAGCTTTCTTTGCTGCACTGAAATAAATCTTTGAATTATATAAATGTTTAGGTAACTGAAATAAGAGAGAGGAAGAATAAACAGAATCTAAAAGTCACAAAGAGATCTCTTGTCCGGACTGATTGCTCTCCCCTGACATCTGAAAATCAGGATGGTGTCCAAGGTAAATGTGCTGATTTTTCTGAAGTCAGCTCAGATGTAAAGCTGCTCTTCTCCCAGCTCCCCCAGTAAGGACCCAACAGGAAAACCAGAAAACATTCATATATTTATATTACACACAAAGGACCGAGCTAGAGAGCTACAGCACTGTGACATCTCCTCCCCTGTACTGTCTGCCACAGTAAGAAGTATATTCTTTAGTCCATGTTCGCAGACAGAATATCCCATGGCATCGTGGTAATCATCTCTAAGGTTTCCAGTTGTCAGTGTGGCCAGTTTCTTCTTCAGCTGGGCAGACTCGGGTGAGTGGCACTCAGCTGGTTTTGGAAATCACATCTTTTAGGGTGTTTTATGCTGACTTCCTGATGAGTTCATAGAAACTTGACATGTAACTCTTCCTTCTCCCTCCTCCAATATATAGGTACTATTCTATAATTATAATGAGTAATAAAAGAACTTCTTCAGCAAAGTATTTCACAATACAGCTCAACAAACACATGAATAAGCAAGTAAGCAGTAGATTAAGGGATTATTGACATAATTTAGTGAGAAACAAAACAAGGTACTGAGATTTTGAGGTTATTCTTTGAAAAAGCAGATGAATTATCTGCTGCTGAACACAGATTATCATTGGGGAGTGTGTATGGCACCTCCAAAAAAAGATCACAATGGGTATCTCTGAGTATTTCTGTCAATAGCAAATCAGGGCTATAGAAATAACCATGAAAATCTGCTTAGAAGACAAAGGAAGCAGAAAAATTGCTTTACTTTAATACTACTGATTTTGCACCAATTAAAACAAGTGCCGTAACATCGCTACCACCCCACACACAGAAGAACTGGAGCAAATTGAGCTAATTTTGAAAATTTCTATTGATTTGAGCAAAATCACTTTCGCTGTGGGTACTGCCAGTTGGGTTTGAACTTGTGTGCAAATGAGGTACCTTAACTTCATTGACTTTGCCTAACATCTTGAAGACCAAGAGCACCTATAAGAAAGTAGTTATTAACCACGAACATGTGGACTGTTCCAACACAATTCTCACTATTTTCAAACACTAAACTACAACTACACTTAGATCAAGGAAGGATCTGAAAGGACTTCAGATGTGCAAAATGCCACTCCTTCACCTACTCAAGATAGCTCTTATTTAGAAGCTTTGACAGGCACTGCACCAAAACCATCAGCAAAGGCATAATGGTACTGGTTATCATCATGCTGGTTCACACAGCCTGAAAACAGACTAAGGAGCAGTGAGGAAACCTCAGAGGTAAGAACATCTGTGCCTTCAAAGAGGAGATAAATTGGGAGACCTTGTTTCTACAGGAACCAAGCGCACATTCAGCTGGGCAGAGATCACCTCCTCCACCATTCTATAGAAGGGCACATCCTGCACCACTCACAAGGTGATGGAGGGGCTCATCTTCCTGTGCTAGCCCAGTGACCTTGAGAAGCCAGCAGCCTGTGACACTCATGCTTTTCAGCTAAGTACTTAATCGCCAAGTTCACTAAGAAAAATTGTACACTCTGGATATAATCAGAACTAGAACTTCCCCTCTCTGCAGCTACTGGGTGCGAGATAAAAATCGCTCTTCTTTTATTCCATCATGCTTTTTTTAAAATGTTATCATATTTTTTCCAATTGTATTCTCAACAAGCCATCAGGTAAGAAATGGTGTTTGCCAGCCCTGAAAAGAAGTAATATTTGCTGGCAAGATCATTTATCAGGACAGGATAAAAAAAAACCCCATGTTCGAATAACCTGTAGGAAGAAATTTCCCCATAAGACAACTTGAAGAGCTGTCGACAGCTACCAGATGAATGGCAAGAAGCGCTGGATGCTCTGCACCAAGCAGAGAAGAGGGGGAATGCTTTGCAGCAGCACTGGTTTCAAATGGAAGATTAATTCCTTTCTGACTGGGTCCAAAGTGCTTTTCATCCTCGCCTTCCTTTAAATACCTTGGGATATGAGTCAGCTAAGCGCAGCATGTGATGATAAGCGATTCACCAAAGGAAGGACATTTCCAAAGTATGCCATACAGCCCCAGCCTGGCTGCTGTGGCACATACAGGGTGATGGTGGCCCTTCCAATATCCACAAACTGTGTAAATTTGACCATAGTATTCTTATTTTCAACCTCCACTTGGAGGAGGAAGCCAGCCTTTGTGATTTATGAGCTTATTTAAGACCTCACTCAGGCAGTAGGATTTCTGCTCGTCCAATCTTGCACTGGCTGTTCCCAACATTAATGTTTCTGCTGACAAAACAAATTGCTACAGATGTATTCTACCTTAAAACAGACATGCTGCATTCACACGAACAGAAAATGGGTAAATATTAAAATAGGCATCATGAATATTCAAATACACTTGCAAATTAAGATACTTCAACTGTGTCCTTTTCCTTTGTGTGTCTTCCACAAATATTGAAAAGGGAACTTTCCTGGGGGAAACATTCATCAGCACAAAAAAGCTTCAAGGAGTAACCCGCTCAGGTCACAGCAAATATTCACAAAGCAGCTACTTTCAAATTGGTGTATATGCGCAGGAGAAAGTTGATTCTGGGAACCTCCAATTAGGCTGCAGAATCTTACAGCCTCCTCAGAAAAGAACTAAAGAAAAAGGCTTATTTTGATAAATTTTTCAAAGACTTTTGATATAGGAAATATAAATGTGAGAGAAAGACAAATTTCACCCATAAATTATTCACTCAGCATTGTGAGGGGAGGAAATGCCACAGCAAGCCAAGCTGGAAGCAGCAGCTACGTGTAATTCAAGTATATTAACTGCATGCAACTAGCAGCTGAATAGCTCGAGTACACTGGCTTTCCTAAGAGCTCTAAATTGGGCCTCCAGCTCAAGAATTTTCTTAATTAGGGCAATTTTTAATAACCTGATCTTGCAACTTGACACACAGCAGCATGTCAAGGTGGTGGGCTTCTGTGCACAAAACCCCCTGGTCACTGACTGCAGCTGCCTGCATCCTCTACCTTTAACTAAGGCAGCTGTATATTTAATCTTTAAAACAGGACAGAATCATTCCTTCTTTCATAACTGTTTGCACTGTGATTACTTCAGAGGATATTGTTTTTATGTCAGTTTAGTGTCTGTAATAAGATGCCTACAAACACTAACAGAACCTAAAGCGTTAGCAACAAGAAATACTTAGCTCTTCAGTTTAATCATGATAATAAAGGGTATGAAAACTTGTACATGTTAATTCCAGCTGGAGGCTTTCTTCTGGACACAAAACATAATGCAGGTGTCCAGTTTTGTTAGCTTTCCTCATGTCGATGTCTAATAACCTTCAAAGAAACCAAATTTATAATATTACTAGATGCATTTTTCTTTTCCTGAGCACATGGCATGATGATTCTAAATGCACCCTGTCAAGCATATGGGCTAACCCCTATTTTTATTAATCCTCTGTTTTGCAAGGGAGATACAATTGTATTAGGAGCGGTATGTAGGTGGCTCATTTTTCCCTTCTCACATTCCTTTTGACAGTAGTATGAAATAACATTCATCAAACAGTATAGAAAAGTAGAAATAATTAAGCAAGCTAGGAGGAAAACTAAGATGTCTTCTCAGCAGTACTTGGATTATGCAGTCTTACAGTGTTGCCTATTGAAATTCTCTGAGCAGAAGCAGCAGAACAATGCTGTACCTGTGCACGATCACGAAATGTCACCTTTGGAACATCACTGTTGGGAAAGTAAGTTCTGAAACAGAATTAACAAACTGCTGTGTCAAGGATCAGCTCTGGATACCTGCCATATCTCCCTGCAGGGAGAACCTTGACCCTCTGTCCCTGCAGCAGGTCTTTGCCCCATGTGGCCAACACAGCTCAGCAAATGTCCGCTGGTATTCCAGCTCTCCTCTGGGAGGAACCGAGGCTTTTCAGGTCCTCCTGACATTCTTTCTGCCTTCTGGCATTAACGGTTGAAAGCAGCGATGGCAATGCCATGCTTCAATTTAATCCTATCAGATTAACAAAACCCTAGTTTTTAAAGATCATAGAATCAACAAGGCTGGAAAAGACATTTAAGATTAGCAAGCCCAACCATTACTGCAGGATTGCCAAGCACATCACTGAACCATGTCACTGAGGACAAACTGATCCCCCCTCAAGATCTCCCCTTATGGCTGCCCCACATGATCTCCACTCATACCCACCCCTTACCTGCCATCCATAGTGGCCCGGACTGTATAGCTGCCACCCTTTCCCCTGCCATGGCCATCCTTCACACCCCACAGCTGCCCCTGCTCTCCCCTCATGATCTCCCCTCATGACCACTCCTCTCCTCAAAATCTCCCCTCATGACTGCCCCTCCTTCCCACTCATGATCTCCCCTCATGACTGTCCTTTCTCTCCCTCATGATCCCCCCTCATGACTGCCCCTCAAGATCCCTCATGACCTTCCCTCATGGCCACCCCATTTCTCTCCTCACAACCTCCCCTCATGATTGCAGCTCCTTTCTCCTCATGATCTCCCTTCATGGCCATCCCCCATCTCCCCTCAAGATCTCCCCATATGGCCACCCCTTCTCCCCTTCACGGTTTCCCATAATGGCCATCCCTCATCCTCCTCACGATCTCCCCTCATGGATGCCATCCCTCTGCCCTCATGATCTCCACTCACAACTGCACTTCACCCCTCATGGCCACCCCTCATGTTCAGTGGTGTCTAAGTTAATAGCGTCCAATTCTTGTATGACAGCCACACGTATGCACTGCAGAGCCTGTTTCCAGCTCTCCATCCATAATGAGGATTAACCATGAGGTATCTACTTTATTGCACATACTCCTTTCCCCACTCCGTGTACTTCTGCCTCTGCCTCTTTTTGCTTCTCCGTCTATACAAACCTCACTAACTTGGCTACAAGGCCAGATTACCAGCAGAGCACTTCATGGAGGTAGGTGTTCAGCACGTTGTGGATCAGGATCTGATCCTCTCTGATGCTCCATTTTTCTCTGTAAAGCAGGGTAGGAAATGCTTCTTCCAAGAGACTCTGGAAGACTTAGATATAATTGCTTGTAAACCACTTCAGTAGTAAGTGATACAGAAATCCAAAGTGGTAATTGTAATAGAGGCTTGAGATTAATCTATTTTTGGCACGCTCTGCGTACTTATGGACTTGATTCAAAGCAGTTACTGAAAACTGTAAAATATCCAAAAGGTGATAGGAAAAAAAAAAGTCTGATAAAAACCATTCCAGAGGCAAATCCAACCTTCAAAACACTCTCAGAAACCTATTGTTATGGCCTGCAGATGAAGTGTTCTTGAGCATTTTCTGGTCGCAATAGGAGACACAAACCTGTGAAGAGCCACAATAAGCTTTATATCAAATAAAAGACGCTCAAGCTTCGGATTTCCAGAAAAGAGGATGCATTTTTTTCTCCCCCTTATCCCCAGAGCAAAACTATGCTAACAAAGTTGGTGAACAGAAGTAATGGGTGCGTGGCAAGAGGGAAAAAGGTCTTCAATGTTAAGGTTTTAATCATACAGGATGCAGGACTCAGATCACTGAAGAACAGTTAGCAGCTTGTATTTTGCTCACATGCCCTCAAATGAATAGTGACTAACAGAAGACATTAATTAGTGGCCATGGCCTGGAAACCATGGCAGAGCGGTATTATTTGGTATTACTCTCCACATGACACAGTGGAACTGTCAGTTCAGTAAGACACAATTTGGTATGAGTAAAGGACCCAGAAAGTCTTGGCATGTATCTGTCTCCCAGAGACAGGTAGCACCAGTTTGCTATTAGGTACCCAAAACATCCTCTTTCCCCATAAAGCTGCAACTTTTCCAAGCATTCCACCACATTTCATTGTATGTAACCTCAAGGTCAAGGTTAACCTTCATTAAAAAGTTTCTTTTCAACCATTTCCTTCCCATTTATTTTGGATTAGTGGATGCGGTGTCAACAAGGACAAGTGAAACTTGCAGGCTGATATCAACTCTCGCTGCAGTATGAATGGTACACTTTCATACAGACTTTCTATGAAATAAAAAGTGACTGATGTCACAATATACTTTAATTATTTTCTTCATAAACTATCAAATTAAATTTCGAGAATCTAGAGACATTACCTCTTATTAAATTGAGACCGAACTCAGAGAGGTAACTTGTAATGAAACTTTCCACATCAGGCAGCTTTTCTGTGATTTTAATAATTTTCAGCAGCCTGCCATGCACAATATCTTACCAAAGCTTCTTATTTTCATGTTATTGCATTGGACTCCCATTTTATGTGAACCAGTAAGAACTTCCCTGTCTGCAAGGTCTTTGCTTGACCACAGCCCAGCCCTCCATATGGAAATATCAGGCACTTCCTACTGCACATCCCCAAGCTCAGAGGTCGCATGAGCACAGCAGGCAGAAGGCTGTCACACACAGCCCTCGGACCCTTCAGCACCAAGCACCTCTATTACCCAAGTCCAGCCCAGCCACTCTATATACAACAGCAGGAGCAATATTTGCCCTTTTAAGCCACACCATTATAAAAAAAAACTCCACTATTTTATCTGGGATTTTCTACTCACTGCATCATGAAGTATGATCCCAAAGAGCAGAGCTGAGTATCTCAAAGATGAGCACTGCAGCGCCAGGGAAGCCACAGCATACCTGTAATACATACATTAATCAACACCATATTCAAGGGAAAAGTGTTTTTGCCTATTTGAAGCAGCAATACAATCTTAAATTAGCAAAGAAGAATTAGACAAAAGCTGGTCTCCAAAATTTAGGCTTGTAAAACTTCATGACAAAACCTAGCAATTTTTGGGGCTAACCAGAGAAGTACAAAAACTACAGAAGTCACTGGATCATATTTTTGGATCATGCCTTAAGGGAAGAAGAGCAGAATCAGAGATGAAAATGCAGCAGCTGGTAACAGCCATAAAAAAGAATAAGGTAGAGAAGCGGAGAGAAGAGGAAAGCAGCTGCCGGGAGAAAAAAGAAAGGAACAAAGAAATGGGAAAACTACTCTTGATCTGCCACAGGTTTTACAATTTCATAACATGTATTAATATAGCAGAGAGAAAGGGAAAATAACGGACAAGCCAGTTTGTGCCTCAGACAGGAGTGGCGTATACAGGTTATTTATTTTCTTATTTCAAGCTCTGTCAGCTGATGTGGTTCATTGCAGTGAGTCCACGACCTCCTTCCCCTGTGCCCTTGTGCAACTCATTACAGCTGATCTGTTGACCGTGATCTTTTTGGTCACACATTGACAGTCCCAAGGGCTCAATTTCTATGCTCTCTTTTTTGCCAATAATACCTAAATCAGATCACTAACAAACCACCACTCATCAAGTCATGGATATAAACCTAATTTTTCCAAATAGTATTTATTTGTTGTTAGTGTAGAATACTGATGTACTTCTTTTAATTCATGAGCTGAAGTGACCTTGGGCAGTCACAAACCAATTTTTCACCGTGTTCTGAACAGATGGTCGTTTCAAGAACATCAGCATCCTGGCAGTGCCAAACAGACTTGACCTTCCCAAGCAGCACTGCTGATCTTTTATTAAAAGCAAAGAAATAAAGAACCACTCACTTATTTCCATTTTTTTTTTTTCCAGGATTATTAAGACACAGCCCATGGCAGTGGTCAATGCAGGCACATGCTGCATCCAAGGAAAACCTGAAATTCATCTTCAATGGGCTCTTGGAGTTACTCTGTTGTTTTGGTGGTGCCTAGCCAACTCCAGTGTCACATCAGACCCACTGTGCAGAAGCAGAAGAAAGGGACATGGTGTGATGACCTCCATGCCATCTCAAGCTCATCCTGCCCTAAGGAGGGTTGCTGCAATGGCTTTGCACATGCCAAAGAAAAGCCTGCCACTGCACAAAATCTCCCAGTCCTAAAGTTCAAGGTTTCTTCAGCCAGGGTCCAGTTATAATTTCACAATTATAAATAGCTGTAGTTAACTATAAGCCTTCAGCAATCGCAGGCTAGCACAGCTTCAGGAACTTTAGCTGACAGAGCCTTCAGAAGGAAGGTAGCTCACTTTTTTCTGATTTTTAACTTTTTTTATAGAAATAATCCCATTTTTAAGATCATTTAAATACCACCTGTGCTTCCTTCTCAAGAACACACATAAAATCCAAGTTGATTTTACGGCAGTGTTTTTGTTAAATCTCTGCGTCCTTAACCTCAAGGAAGAGAGAGGCCCGTTACCTTCATGGACACAATTTTGCTTTGTTAGCATATGTGAAATATTTTGTACCTGATTGCTGTCTATAAAGAAATAAGAACGCTGGGGGACAGTGCCCAGGGAGCAACTCATGCTGCTAGCTCAAAATCTCATTATATACTGAACATAAAAATTAAGCCGCCCTGAGCTTCCAGTTGACGGAAAGTGTCATAAATACCCACATTGTTGTTTGGGGAATTTTGTGCAAACTACTAAAATGACCTCCTTCTAAGAGCAAATGAGAAGATGTCACCCTTTCAGCAAGCACTGCCTCTTGACTATGAGCTATAAAATATCACAGAGAGATTTTGAAATGAGTCCAGCATTAGCCAGAGAGAGTGAACACAATAATCTCAGCTGGTGTCCCCTTAGACGCTAAGACAAGGATTGCAAGTCAGATGGAGTCAAATAGCTAAAGTTCTATTGCATTTTCAAGACAATGATGTGTGAAAAGAGGTTGGCCTAAAACAGTCAGACTACTGAAGCACTGCTTTAATGCAAGAGGCAATTATAGACGTATGAGGTGTGAGCACTTCCGAGTGAAATCCCTTCCATTTTGGAGACAACCGCATCTGAAGTGATAGACCATCTTGGAAAAAGACAAATCCAGTGCTTTAGCACAGAGCATATCGCTTCATGCCCTGGGTGCTCTCTGGCTTTTAATGCTATTGAGAACCACCCATTATTCCTCTGACTCAGAGGTTTAACTAATTCAGAGCAAAGCGTTGGAACTGGGGAAGCAGTAACTGAGAAGAAAGCTTTGCTCAGAAGGTCTGCAATATGCCTCCAGAAAAACATCTTCACTGTGGGCAGAGAAACCCGTTATCTTCTCTTTTATGTAAGGCATGGGAAGAACATTATTGAAAACCAAAAGGTACTTCTGAGGGGCCATGGAGGATAAAGAATGAGGTAAGGTAATTTAGGTACAGAAACACCTAAAAGATGAAACTGTACAAGTTTCTCAGGGGGCATATTAAATACTATCCACATACCCAAATACAGGGCATTCTGGTAGATGCATCTAACCTAGAGAGAGATATCCAAGTCAGTGAAAAAGCAGCCCAACAAATGTGGTGTCAACAATCCATGCTATGCCTAAAACCCAGCTACTTTCCTTTGCTGGTGTCCCCAGTTTACCATCATCTAACATCAAATAGTATTTTCATCTCTTAATTGTTTAATGATTGGTTGAAAAGCATAGAAATGATGAACCTCAGAACCACTGCACGGGATAATGAAACCATCGAAGCAATGATCCAAACTCAACTAAGTGAAAATTTGGCCCTGAAAAGTATTCATCCCATTTTTTCTGACTTCACCATTTTACTTCAGCTGTCAGAGCAGCAATATAAAATAACATCTTATATTCATAGTGCCATCTGCATTACAGTACAAAATCTCCTACCAATCAATGCAAGTGTCCAAAGAATGCTTCCAATTTGTCAAAATAACCTTCAAAACTTGACAGAAAATCATGCTAATTATTTGTTTTGGACCTCTGTGATTATTTATACTTTGCCAATATCACTCTAAACATTGCCATTTGCATTTCCTGTATTTCTAAAAGAAAAAAAAAAACAAGGTGGAAATTAAGAGATTAAAACCTGCAATGAGTTTATTTTGCACTTTGTGCCCCTGTTTTGTATTTCTGGACATTTAAGAAACTCTGGTATGAATGCACTTGGGGAACTACCAAAAAAATCAGTGTGAGAAGCTTTAAATGGGCACGTCTCAGTATCTCAGTAATCAAGCTGCTTTGCTCAATTCCACTTCTTTTTACTCTTTAATAACAAATTTTAGGTATTAGTGGGAACAGTTGCCCTAAAAAAATATAGTATTCTTTTAACCACCAAGCATGGTAACCTGATGAACTTTAGCCTTTGAAAAAAATACCTTTTAAGGAAAAATGTCAAAAGCCAGAGCTCTGGGTTCCCTGAACAAGGTGCTCCTTGGTTTTACGAGTCAGGAGAGAAGCTCATAAGCCAGTTACTGCGGAAGCTGTTCCTGGCACCACACTTGCTGGTAAGGCTCACCCTGTGTTTTCACAGGCAGCCGCTGATGCCTCTCCTCCCTCTTTGAACATCTGGCCAGTTGCAAGCCCCCAGCTGTGTGCTGGGAGGGTTACCTGTGTGCTGGAGCACCATAGCACTCAGGCAGATGCTGCTCAGGCCATTTGCCAATTCCTTTAGTGAAGATCGATCAGAGTTAGAAGGCATTAAAGCATAGGGGAGAAATATATTCAAACTTGTAAACAGACAGATCAGGTGATTACATTCAGATCCCAATGAGGAATCCAAGTAGGAGCTCTGCTGAGAGCATGGACCATAGCAACTTGCTTGGCTTTGCAAGGCATGAGAAAACAGGTCCTGGAGTTCCAAAACCAAAGGCAGTTTGCTCTCAGCACACAGCATTTTCTAGATGAATTCAGTATTGGGAAATGCAGATTACATTGCAAGTCTATAAAAAGCTCCATTTAAATAACAACTATAGAGCTTCATAGGAGACAGTTTCCTAGGACAATGGGCAGACTATTGGGATGCACTTCTAAAGGTCGCAGCATGAGCAACTGTCTGCACAAATTTTATGACTGAAAGCTAATAAACAAAAAGTGAAGGAAGCAGTCAATACCCATTACCAACCACAAAACCAGACATGCACTGTAGAAAGGATTTAACAAATCATTAGTGGTGCTAAGAAACCTATCAGAGAATTCACAAAAAATTAGAACAAATCCAACTGCTGCTGCTTTAAATCATAATTCTGCACTTGCGTTAAAAAATCATCAGAGTATTTATAGCCAAGGTAAAAAAGAAAGCTAAACAAATTGGTGTTAGAAACCTGTTGCAAATGGTTCTATCGGGCAACACCTTTTTTGAGAGCTTGTGTTCCAGGTGATGGAAATGAAGTGGTGAGAGCTTGAAGTGCTGTTACATGAGGTTCTGCTGGCAGATGCTCCCGGCTGAGCTGGTGCAGTGTGCTGCAATGCAGCTCTTGTATAACCACCCTCTACACTGGATTTGTGCAGCAGCTCTCCTAAGCTGGCAGGATATGACACACTGCACAGGGAGGTAGACCTGTGGGTTGGAAGAGAATGCCCATAGCACATGCTCCCCTGCCTTTGTAAATGAGCAATTCTGTTAAATAGAGATATCCACTCTTAAGAGGAATAGGGCCAAATGCCACTGTGCAGCAAGACACAGTGACCCGACCCAACTGAAACAGTTACCACCATTTGGCCTGCCAAGCACTAAATAAAAACCTCTAATACTACCAGTAAATAAATGCTCTAAAGAGTAACTCAGGCAGCTGGCCCGGATGGCTGGTACAGTGTGTGCATCTACAGCTCCTACTCCTGCAGAACCTTCTGGGATGTAGAAGTTGCAAATGTCAAATATACAGGAGAAACCGGCCATTTATCCAAAGACAATATAAAAAGTAAAGAAGAAAGGTGGCATTTGTTAAATTAATTATGCTCTACAAATCATCTCCTCACTCCCCTCAAGAATTCCAGTGGTGCCACAGCCATTGCTTCCTGACCTCCCTACATCAAGGATTGCCTAGCAGTAGCTGCAAGCTTCCACTGTGCTCAACAGAACTACAGGAAGGACAGGTGGAGATTTGTTTTGGGCCTATTCCTGCCATGCAGCAATATATTTGGACTTTACCTTGGTATACGTCACCAGTAATGCAACATCAATCATGCGGAACGTACCTAAGATTTTCCTTGATGTGGCTAAAAAAACATCAGTGTGATTTGGCACTCGGACATGGTTTAGTGGTGGACTTGGCAGTGCGAGGTTTATGGTTGGACTCGATGATCCTCAAGGTCTTTTCCAACCTAAACAAACCTATGATTCTATAACATCTTACCCAAAGACACTACAATGCAGAGAATTTTGATTTCAGGCAGTTAGGTTGGAGGCTAAAGGATAACTGTGAATAAAAGGTGGCCTTTGATACAACTATTTGCTAAGAGAATTAGAAGAGTTAAAGTGGTCTGTGAAACAGACCTGAATTTTCAAGGTGTTGTGCTTAGTTCTGGTTCACATCTTGGAGAGTATCCTTTACATTTATTCATTTTTGTCAATTTAATTGTTGCTATAAATAAGTGCTATTGACAACAATTGCTAGGAAGAGGTTAGAGCACACCCAAACACTAAAATACGTCTATACGCAGCTCTGCCTATTGTATAGCAATGTTGTCATTCGATTATGAAAACTCTTAAGATTTGAAACTTAGAGTTCACTACAGCAAAACTTATTCCACCTGCGCAAAACTGTTCCAGACAGAAGAATCCACACATCTTCATTCCCTAACTAGATTTGCATTAACAGAAATGAATGATAGCAGCTAAATTACCAGCAGTTATAACACAGCAAAATATAGTTTCACTAATTGTATACAGTAAGCTACAAGCAATCAATAAAATAAAGGGTACGTTTAGAATAAATAAAATGATACCTTCCTATAAAATATATTCCAATTAGAAGAAATGATGACTGCTACAAAAAAAAACACCAAGGTTCTTTTGTGACTGGCAATTTTTAACCAAAGACAGTCCTATGCAAATTAAGGAAAGTAAATCTCTAAAGAAATAATAAAGTCTGGCTTAACAGTCCTATCATTTATGCTACATAGGTACTATGGATGTTATGTTATAGTTGGTGCTATATGGTGTCCTTTAAATCTTGTTGCAAGTTTCTGAAAGCAAGAACTTCCAAAAAAATAGAAATCAGTAACAGAAAATGTATTTTTGAGACAGTTCACAGAATGACGTTTCAAATTATACATGTATACAATACATATAAAAATAATTCTAATTAACGATCAATGTAGAACACTGTCAGCAGATTAAAACTGCAGTCTCCCATCTATTGCAGTACATAAGACTTTAGGCTTCAGGGGATCTTATGATCACGGTAATCTGCATTCAGCGTATGTCCTGATCTAACAAATACTGCAAACAGTAGCAGCCCTAGGAGAAGGTCCACAACACCTTCTGCACTCTAAGTAAGCTTGACCCAAAGTATTAAAATAAGTCCTTTACTTCAGTCTTACAGCACAAGTAATTCTTGCCAAGCATTACACACAAGTTTTGACTGGTGATGTAAGATACACATTGGTAAATGCATGTCCACATGGGTTTATTTGACACTTCCCTGTGATTAGTTGTGTAGTGTAGTAACTGCTTCCAAAGACGTATTAAGAAGTTAGTCAAACTTTTATGCATTTATATAGAACAGACTGCAGTAAGTGACAGGCTCAGCAGCTCCCCACCCAGCCCAGCCCACGCTGTACAACTGCTTCACACTTCTTTGCATTTGTTTAATATATATAATCAACATGCAAATTTATTCTCAAACTGACATAAAGCACTAATGAATTTAGTAACCACCTGGAAATTAACCGTGGTGCCTCAACATTACACGTCTCAAACAAGCACAGTTGTTTCAGGTACTGTGTTCTCAGAGTGGGGAAGGATTAATCTTTATTACACAGCTCACCAGTTTCAGTTCAATTACATTAGCAATTTACTACTGTATATGGGACCTTTGGGGAATGATGAAAATAGTTTTGGTGCTTTTTCAAGTTCACCTTCAAGTTTAAAGAAATGTGGCTCCTGATTTTCCTTGTTGGGAAAGAATTTATCATGTTTGGAAAAAAGTTCCTGTGTATTATGG